>JAHKKF010519766.1:0-18723 GCA_019740295.1 Labeo calbasu | reverse complement strand
CGCTCCCCTACACGTTTTGTGTTGGGGTTCCTCTGGTAAAATTAGCATTCCAGGGGTTAAATATTACATTATTGGGGTCCCTTCAACCTCTGGACATGATAAAACAACTCAGGCTCTCGCCTTTCGTCACAGATTGCGACATGCACTGTTTCTGGTGAGGTATGTTTAAATAATGTGTGCTCTCACGGAATAAAGCAGGATAATAATCTGCATAATATTTTCAGTGATTAACAACCTAAATTCTGTTCTGCACCTCACACAAACCTACCGTATTCCGCCAGAGAGGACTGCGGCTGCAACACATCGTCATTTGAACTGCTTTTGGTACTGCTTTTGACATTTTTGCAATAAATAAAAGATTGTGATTGCACTTATCTGTCTGCCATGTTTTTCTTTATACTGTACAGAAATAGTTATGATTAGGATTAGAGGTAGGAGTGAGATTAGCGACTATATATATATATATACATATAAATGCTATATTGTTACTAAAATGGTCATTTCCCTGCATATTTCTACCAATTACATTTTATATCCTTTTTTTAAAACGCTATAAAAAGGGTAGGTTTAGGTTTGGGGGTAAGTTAAGGGGTCAAAAATCTAAATTGCTAAATTTGAATATCTTAATGATATAAAAGAAACGTAAATATTTTACGTTTTTAGCTAAAAATATGTAGCAGTTTGTGTATTTTAAACGTCAGCATCAATAAAAACATACAAAAATGCATGTTTTGTGTTTGTAAAACGGTATTAATGTTACGTATTAATACCTACGTTTAAACAATGAGACCAGGCTGGAGTTTCCTAACGTGATTAAGCAATGTGTAATGTGTGAACTAGTGCGAGATGAGCATTTGTGGATAAAAAGTATACAAATTTTATTTTTTTTTTAGAAAACGATCAATCAGTTCAGTAGATAAGATCCTTATTCCTCGGCTAGGATCGTGTAGAGGCCTCTGAAGCTTCACTGAAACTGCAATTTGATTCCCATTTGAGTCCACTATATGGAGAAAGTCCTGGAATGTTAAACTTAATTTCTTTTTGACCGAAGAAAGACTTGAACATCTGGAGATGAACTAATCCTTTAAATAAAACATAATAAGTAAATGAATGAATGAATAAACAAGTTGTGAGTATTATCAAAACAAAAATATGTGTGGGCAGAAGTCTATGCAGCAAATGTTCAATGAGTGACCCACTGTCTTCCATTGTAAGTGTACTTCTGTCAACACATATTTTGGCGTCATTCAAAAGAGGTGAATTGGTTATAATTTTCAGTGCATTTTTGTTGTATTTGTATAATACATTTTTTATTTAAAGCCACTATAGCCTTTCCTCGTCCAGTCTTTTCTTGTATTTGTCTCTAGGCGTACATTTTGTTTCCTTTTGTGTTTTTAACTCAGCAGTCAACAACACCCACCATCTGCATTTGAATACAGACTGCTTCTCACACTGCTGAACACTTGCGATGCGATGGGGAGACTTTTGCTCACACGACAAGTATCTAAGGTTGTACATGTTCATGCTTGTAAAAGCCTAGGATACATGACTTTCGCCAAGATTCTTTCCAAAAGTTGGAGCAGATTGCGCTGACAGATTCCATAGAAAATTACATAATGTATGATGGTCACAGACTCAGTTGAGGATATTAAACTTGTTTGACAACAACATTGTTTTCATTTGTCAGCCGTCTCCTTGTTTGGAACAGCTTGAAACTCTGGTAGTGTGTGATCTCGGTCATTCGGTGTATGATGTCTAGTTTTCCCTTTGTAACTATTTACAAAATCAGTAAGTGTATGATGCCTAGCATTTTAAAATCTGTTCAGAAAACTTGTGTAGTGTATCCCAGCCTTAAGAAACAGTGTTGTTTCTACATATAATTGACTATGCATGTGTGTATGTTAGAGTATACAGTACGGCATGATTCCAAAGCCGTCTCCTCCATATCCTGGTTCAGGCTGGTCCTCGTTCATCCCCACCCACTCATCACTGAGATCTTCTGCTGGCTCTGCAATCTTGGTCTTTGCAGTGTGCCAGACAGTTGCCCACCCACCTGCTTACACACATGGATTTACATGTACAAATTAAGCACTTGAACATACTCACAGCTTATTAGAGGCATACCGTATAATTTGACTGTGAAATCACTGGTTTGACTCGAAAGGGATAGTTCAGCCAAAAATGAATGTTTTGTCAGTATTTACTCACCCTTATGTCATTACAAACCTGCATACTGTTTTTTCTGTCGAAAACAAACAGAAAAAATGAGAAAAACAAAACAGATTTAGAATTATTAAAATGAACTATTATATTTCCACATACAATTATGACATTAAGTCTAATCTTGTTGGCTGGATTCAGGCTGATATTGGAGTTATCACAATCACATGAAACCAATGTGATTTTCCTCAGAGCCAAACTTGGCTACATTACACTGTAATGTAAGTTTGGAAATGTTCTTTAAAATACATATGCTTTTACGATTTGTTCATGGATTTATGTTATTTTTTTTCCATTGTCTTTTTGCATGTTTCTTTCTTTCTTTCTTTTTTGTCAAGCTGTCCCTTGAATTAGTTTTGTTTTAAATTTTTTATTTATTAATATGTAAATATGCATATAATTAATATAATATATTAATGCAATTATTATAATTTATATCATCAATTCAATTCAATATCAATTCATATCATCTTTTTTTTTTTTTTGCGTTTTCTTTGGTGAAAGGTTTAATTATTTTTTTCTATCTATTTTTTTATTTTATTTAGTGAAATGATACCCTGAAAGAATACATACCCACGTTCCCCAGATTTTTTATTAATATGTAAATATGCAATAATTTTTTAGTGAAATCAATGATACTCTGGAAGATAATATATATATTAATAAAGAACTATTTAAAGAGGCAGCTCACCCAAAAAAAACTAAACAAAAAAAACCCCTCTTTCTAAAGCTACATTTTGTAATGTCTACTTAATGCTTCTCTCATATAACACAACAATGGCTTTAAACTTTTGAGATATATATATATAACGCGATTAATTCATATAATTTGGCTGAGAAATCACACTCAAAACATAACTTTAACTTTACATTTATTTTTTTCCCATTTTCTTTTTGTTTATTTTTTTTGGTGAGCTATCCTTATTTTCAGATTTTTTTGTTAACATGTAAATATTAAATTGTTTTTTGTGAAATTATATGCTGAAAGAATCTGAAAAAAAAATCCATATTAATAAAGAACTAATTAAAGGGATAGTGCACCCAAAATAAATAAATAAATAAATGTTGCCTTTTGTAATGTCTACTTCATGTTTTCTCAATTAACAAAAACAACGGCTTTAAATTATCCTTTGATATATATATATATATATATATATAAAACAGATAACTGTTAAATTTTATCTTTTTAAATTTAATGTTATCTTTTTTTATTGCGTTTTATTGTATTAGTTAGCTGTATTTATTTATTTATTTATTTATTTGTTATTTTTTAGCTAATCAAAATAACCCAACTGCAGTTTGACTGAGATTAATTGGAATGCAGAATGAAAAAAACATGATTTTGGAAAATTGTTAAAAATGGAGTCTGTTTTTGCAAATAAACTCTTCATATATATATCTATATGTCTATATCTATATCTATCTATCTATATATATATATATATATATATATATATATATATATATATATATATATATATATATTGTTCCTTTATGAGGGTTTTATTTAAAAAAATGTATAGTCTAAAAATATAGTCTACATTACATGTGTCTGTGTACAATATGGGCTTTTAAAAAAAAGAGTACAGGAAGGAATTTGAGACAAAGATTGGGTTAAATAACATCCCCTGGTGCATCTGTACATGATAGGAATCTCTCTCCTCCTGATCACCTCTTCAGCATTCCTGGAAATCCATGCAGCAGCCAAAAAGAATGATCACATCATTGATTTAATGGCATCTTCGTTTGATCATACAGACCGCAGTTCATTTACAAATGGATTGCAGACATCCTCATGCGACTTGACAAAATTAATCAAACTGCCAGCAGAAAGCCACAGAACCACAAAGGTCAGAATAACTTTCATTAACAACCCAGATTCTGCATCTAGAAATCTTACACTGGTAATATGAGTGAAGGTCAAGGATATGATTATAAAATAGCAAACCGGTGCCCAGAGCCTCACAATTTTATCTGTAAACACATTAAAGACTCATACAAGCTTCAAAATCCAAGAAAAAACAAGATGTACAGCCATCTTTGCCTGCATAAAGGCAAATTATCTTAAAATTAATATTGTAATCATTTACTTGCCTCCTATTTACATTTACTTATTAAGCAGACACTTTAATCCAAATGAGTAATATCACAAGAAATTTATCACACAAGAAGTCAACAATATTTGTAAACCTCTTATTTCCCATTTACTCCCTGGTTAATCTCATGTGTCCCTTTTTACAGCTGACTGGATAAATAGCCTCCATTCCAGCAGAGGAACGACCTTTCAACAGCGGCCTACTGGAATGCAGCGGGTGTTAACAGAGAAGCTGCACATCCTGGCCTGCAGTCTGCTCAAAATCAAGATTAGCATGCCTTCACAAAGAGCAGCGTTGAGCCGGGATGGTCCAGATGACCCAACATGACCTGTAGACAGAGATGCCCTCATCAAAGACCAGGACCCTTGTATATCAACAGTGCACACAATGGCAGAGGAATCTGGCATCTGAATGCAGTGTGCACAAACATCAGCTCTGTGTCAGTTTGTAACAAAGCACTACCTGAGAAATGTTACATTTTGTAAAAACAGTTGAGGTCAAAAGTTTACATACACCTTGCAGAATCTGCAAAATGTTAATTATTTTACTAAAATAAACAGTTAACAGTTAAAGTGCCCACTGTTCTTCAGAAAAATCTTTCAGGTCCCACAAATTCTTTGGTTTTTCAGCATTTTGTGTATTTGAACCCTTTCCAATAATGACTGTATGATTCTGAGATCCATCTTTTCACACTGAGGACAACTGAGGGACTTACATGCAACTATTACAGGAGGTTCAAATGCTCACTGATGCTACAGAAGGAAACCCAATGCAGGGGTGTAAACTTTTGAACAAAACGAAAATGTGTACATTTTTACACATAAATATCTTTTTACCACCTAAATATCTTTTTTTTTTTCAGTACTGCCCTTCGGAAGCTACAGAAGGAAACAATGCATTAAGAGACAGGAGGGTGAAAACTTTTTTAATATAAAGATCAGGGTAAATTTAACTTATTTTGTCTTCTGGGAAACATGCAAGTATCTTCTGTAGCTTCTGAAGAGCAGTGCTAAATGAAAAGAAATATGATATTTAGGGACAGTTAGAAAAATGTACACATCTTCATTCTGTTCAAAAGTTTTCACCCCCTGGCTCTTAATGCATCATGTTTCCTTCTGGAGCATCAGTGAGTGTTTGAACCTTCTGTAATAGTTTCATAGGTTCAAATTCACAAAAATGCTGAAAAACCAAAGAATTTGTGGGACCTGAAGGACTTTTTTGAAGAACAGCAGGCAGTTTAACTGTTCAGGACAAAGGGACTCATAAACAACTATAACTAAACAAAAAAAACACAGCTGTGGATCATTCAGGTAACAAAACAGTATTAAGAATCAAGGGGATGTAAACTTTTCTCTTTTATGTGAAATATCTTATTCAGGTCAGTACTAAATAAAAAATCCCTCTTATTTTGGTAAAATAATTAACATTTTGCAGATTCTGTAAGGTGTATGTAAACATTTGACCTCAACTGTATGCACCTCTAAACATAGGGATGTCCTGCTGGCCACAGGGCCAATTGCAAAGTGCTTTAAGCCAGTTTAAGTTGAGCATTTTGTGAATTCAAACTGATGTTATGTAGCTGGATGAGTGTAATAAGGCTTTATTAAAATAACTAGAATGACTTGCATAAACTAACGATTAAGCATAAATTAAAATTGATTAAAATTATAAACAAATCAGTGATTTGCAGAGATTTTGAGATACTCTTGTAATTTACATGATAAATTATTTGTTGTAAATAAGGTCCACCAGTACGGAGTGATACTCACACAGCAGAATTTTATATTTATATCTTGAACAACTTGTTCTTCAAGACAGTAATAAATGTTCATAATCAAATTAAATAGGAATAAATTAAGTATTATTAAATCTTGCTATTATTACTATTTTTTCAATTAAAATGCCTGTTTTGACAAAAAAAAAGTGTTTTTTTTATCCTTTATGAAATATATGATTAGTAAGATTTCATTTCTACAATTAATATTAGCTGTTTAATGCTTTATAATGATAAAAAACAGTTTTTCCCCACGGGATATGATTATCCATTAGTTAGAAAGTTAGTTAGTAAGTGCCGAACAAATGTAAGTGCATCAAAAGCATACTTTAAATACTGACTTCATAAAAAAAGATCAATCCTCACACACACAAAAAAAATCTAGGGATTCCATGTGTGAATATTTATGATAATTTACTCACCAATTTGTCATCCAAGATGTTCATGTCATTAAGGTTTTAGAGGAAAACATTCCAGGATTTTCTCCATGTAGTGGACTTCAATGGGAACCAACAGGTTGAAGGTCCAAACTGCAGTTTCAATGCCCTTCAAAAGGGCTCTACACGATCCCAGCCAAGGGTCTTATCTAGCAAAATGATCAGTTATTTTCTAAAACAAAACCAAAAAAAACCAAAACACAAATGCTCATCTTGCACCAGCCCGACTTTGCACATTATGTAATTATGTTGGAAAGGTCACATATGAAGTAGGTGAAAGTACAGACCCAGTGTTTACAAAGCGAACGTGCAAAGAAAGTCAATCGAAAATTAAATCTTGTTCCATAAGATTTCCCACAGTCTGTCAGTACTGCAAATGAATATTGGATAAAAGAAGGTGGTAAAACAGTAAATTTGGTCTCTCACTTTAGTTGAAACCACAAGTTCATGCTCTTAACAACAAGGGCACAGACATTTTTACAGTTGAAAGAAACATTATGACATAATCTCCTCTTAACTGGGTTTCTGGTGAAGTTTTTTCTTCTTCTTCAAATTAGAATGAGAATACTTCCCAGCTGACCCCTCCATTTGTTTAAGTTTGAGGGTTGCCTTCATTGTAATACAGTCCAAGCACTGCTAGGCCAAAGAAAACAGCTGTTGCCTTGCCAGAAGACTATTGCTTCCTCTGTCTGTACTCACAGTGGGATAAAACAACTGTTTGGTTGCCAGAGACTCAGTCGTTAGGGGAAATGTGTGTGTGCGTGGGTGCGTATGTCTGTGTGCATGCAGCCATGGTTGTGTTTGCATTTTAGCAAGGAGGATCAAAGTAAGGACAATAATCTACATTACACCAAAATAGTTGCAAATTGCTGTGCTAAAAACAGTCAGCCATGCAGGGGGTCCTGACTGGAAGTGGCTTATCTTCTAATTGGCTGAGAACATCCCTGGACCTGGGTATTTTTAGCACAGACAAATAAAATTAAGACAGACCTTTCAAAACAAAAACATAGATATAATACTAGATAGATAGATAGATAGATAGATAGATAGATAGATAGATAGATAGATAGATAGATGAAATGAGTCCTCAACTTGTTTCTTTTCTTTTCAAATCTAAATACATGTCCCAGTCACATTTTCTTGTTTAAACATTACATTCTATTTATTAAAGCCAAGTATGAATCTGTTCAAGTTAGTGTTTTTAAGCATTTTACATTTATTACAAAATAATAACTCAAGGCAGTAACAGTTTAAACAATATATTTTATTTGTAAACTTATGTTCAGCTATTCTTTTTAATAGTTAACTTAAGACATCAAAACTGGTAAATATTGGTCACACAGAGATTTAAATTTCACCAAGCTGATTACTCACCAAAACAGATCATATTTTTATGCCATTTTAAGTCCTAATTTAATGTAACAACGTGGTAATATCTAAGTGTGTGCGTTGTTTACTTAGTTTTTTTAATTAGTCTTCCCATTAATGCCATTATATTGTTTTTTCCGACTGATTCGCGAACGTGGAACGCACACAGACACAAAAGGCGGGATTTATCGTATTAACCAATCACAGCCGATCATAACCAGTCATAGCCAATCATGTCGCACGCTTCAGAGCGTCTGTAGCAAGAGAGACGCGGACTCGCGCTGTAACTTCATCTGCTGGTGTCGCTGTTGGACAATGCTTCTTTAGAAAAACAACTGATTTATGCGCTTTTTAATGTTATATTTTGTAATATTTGCGTTGTTTTATTTTTTTTACTATGAATTTTTTTCTCATCCAATATTTTGAGGAGGCACTGCCTCCCTTGCCTCCTCGGAGGAAACGCCCCTGATAGATAGATAGATAGATAGATAGATAGATAGATAGATAGATAGATAGATAGATAGTCCTTCAGGTCCCACACATTCTTTGGTTTTTCAGCATTTTTGTGTATTTGAACCCTTTCCAACAATGACTGTATGATTTTGAGGTCCATCTTTTCACACTGAGGACGTATTACAGAAGGTTCAAACGCTCACTGATGCTCCAAGGAAACACACTGCATTAAGGGAGTTGAAAACTTTTTTAATTTGAAGATCAGGGTAAATTTAACTTATTTTGTCTTCTGGGAAACATGTTACTTACATGTTCTTCTTCTTCTGTAGCTTCTGAAGGGCAGTACTAAATGAAAATGAAAATATGATATTTTGGCAAAATAAGAAAACTGCACACATCTTCATTCTGTTCAAAAGTTTACACCCCTAGCTCTTAATGCATTGTGTTTCCTTCTGGAGCATCAGTGAGTGTTTGAACCTTCTGTAATAGTTGCATATGAGTCTCTCAGTTGTCCTTAGTGTCAAAAGATGGGTCTCAAAATCATACAGTCATTGTTGGAAAGGGTTCAAATACACAAAAATGCTGAAAACCCAAAGAATTTGTGGGACCTGAAGGATTTTTCTGAAGAACAGCAGGCAGTTTAACTGTTCACAAACTCATGAACAACTATCACCAAAAACACAGCTGTGGCTCATTCAACTATTATTTTCTCTTGTGGACTAGATGTAAATGTCTTTTATGTGAAATATCTTATTCAGCTCAGTACTAAAAAAATATGCATTTTGTATGATCCCTCTTTTTTTGGTAAAATAATTAACATTTTGCAGATTCTGCGAGGTGTAAACTATTGACCTCATCTGTAGATAGATAGATAGATAGATAGATGTGTGACTAGTAATTCGCTAGTCATTCCTTAACACGTCATTGTCTGATTAACATCATCTTAACATTCATGAGTGATGTGAGTCTCTGGAGAGGATGAATAAAACTCATGAATAGTGGAGTCAGTGATGCTTCCTGCATTGTGTTTTGTGCTCTTCTGTGACAATCTCACTGTTTTGGAGACACCCCACAATCTGTTGCACTTATGCGATATTCATTATAGCCTGAGAGAATGACGGGCCCTTTGGCCTTTCAGACAACCAGTGGAGCTTCTCCATCTCCTCCCATGGCCTGCCTCTATTTCAGAGTCCCAACATTCGCATTTGATTTCCAACAATGGTTAACACTGACAACACCGTCGTTCCCACCCAAGAGCCCTCCAGGTTAATTCAAGCTGAAGATACCTCAACTCATCCACCCACAAAAACCCTCTTCATTGTCTCTCCAGCATATGTTTGAGAAACAGTGAGGAGCAGAGGGCATTGTTGGCTTCAGGGAGAAGTCAAGCAGGGCACATTAGCACATTAGCAGCCAGTCACCCCAGAGAGATAGGCCACCTCAAGAGGAGAGGGTGGGGCAGTGGGGCAGACCACTCTACAGGAATTCAAGACATCCATACAATCCTCTGCATTGATCTATCGATCCCAGTCCCAGAATGCTCTCTCAAAACAAAGCCTTCCAATAGCCAATCTTGACCCATGGTGAAGCACTCAAGCCTACACCTCCTCCAAAAGCTCCGACCAGCCTTTTCCAGGAACGTCGTTACAGGCCGTAGGGAGGCCCTGTACATCAATGATGCAGGAGGACTGATGTCATGCATCTTGTGGGACACCAATCAATCACTCGGTAACAGCCCAATAAATGCAAATATTGGGTTGTAGATAGGGGGATGGATGGAACCTTCTTATGTTACTCCAGAAGATCAGGGATTTTTTAAAGAAATGTTCCTGATTTTATCCTAAGAAATTGTGAGAAAGTTGAGTCCCATTGTTGCTCACCAGTGTGTCTCTATAAGTAAGGTCCTTAACCTCAGTTACTCCAGTGGGACTCTAAGACAGTGTTGCGGAATTGGGCTACTTTAACACTTTTGCTGCGGAAAAAAAACAAAAAATGTTTATCTTACACATCGGAACACACCGGATTTTTAACGGCGATGCCTTCGAAATGCTTTTGGGCTAGTTTTGGGCAAGTTTTGAGTAGCAAACCTGGCAAACCTGCTGTAAGATGAACTTAAGCGTGGGTGAAAAGGTCTAGTAAATGGCAATAGACATTTTTTGATGATAGTGAAGCCTTATTCTTGTGTTATGTTGCTAAATCATTTTTGGAGTATGAGCAAATAATCACTATTACTAGCATTGCTCATACTTGGATTTAGGGTTAGGTAGAATTTGTGTTTGTGCTACAGACATGAATGAATGATCTCAAATCAAGCACACTACCTTTAAAAAACTGGGATCAGAATTATTTTTTAAAAAGAAATTATGCATTAAATTGATTAAAAGTAACAGTAAAGACATTTATAAAGTTACTACACCAAATAATCCTGAAAATAGTTTCCACCAAATATTTAAACAGTTTCAACAGTGATAATAGTTAAAAATGTTTTTTAAGCAGCCAAATCGGCATATTAGAATGATTTCTGAAGGATCATGTGACACTGAAGACTGGAGTAATGATCACAGGAATAAATTAAATTTTAAAATATATTCAAATAGAAAGCAGTTATGTTAAATAGTAAAAATATTTAGCAATTTTACTGTATTTTTAATCAAATAAAGCAGCCTTGGTGAGCAACTTCCCAACCCAAAACTTTTGAACAGTAGTCTAGTTTCTTAAAGGTACAGTTCACCCATGAATGAAAACTTCCACATGATTTACTCCATCCTAGGTGTATATGACTATAGTTATATTTAAAAAAAAAAATGCTGTGGTTCTTCCAAGCTTTACAATGGCAGTGAATGGCTGTTGAGATTTTGAAGTCCAATAAAGTGCATCCATCCATCATAAAAAAGTGCTCCACATGGCTCCGAGGGGTTAATAAAGTCCTTCGGAAGTAAATCGATGTGTTTGTGTAAGAAAATCTATCAGTTGTGAAGAAATGTACACTTTGGCAACATCACTTACAGCTTCATTACAGTAACATAATTCAGAAAACAGTTTTGTACTTGTGTGTGTGTATCAATCACTGGGCAAAAAAGCATCACTCGCTCAACGAGTTTTTTATTGGCTGACGAAAAAGTCTTGATTCAGACAGACACTCATTGAAAGCAAATTATTATTGCGCTGCTAATGACTCCCAGGCCGCTATAGAGAGCAGCTAGCGTGATCAATCAGCTACATGCGGCTCCACCAACTCTCAGCTCAATACTGATCAATGCTCTCTAATAAGTACCAATAAATCACAGTCCTGACGGTTTACTGGCTGAATCCAGTATCAATATCATTCAATTGACTCTAATGAATATCCATACACAGCAGCAGAGTGCTAAATGAAGAAACAATGAGCAGATGCTGAGTAAGCACTAAACAGAAACAGTCTTCACAAAGACAGTAAATCTTTCTTTGTTCAATCCATGTTGAATTTATGGCATAAAGCTAAAATAAGCACACAAATAAATCAACCCAGTGGATTGCTTGGTTCAGCATAAAGTACTTCTGATGTGTTGTTATTGGATGCTTTTAGATGTATCAAAAGGATGAGACATGAAGGATATTGTCTTTGTCTGCAAGGGTGTACACACACACACACACACACACACAAAGGAATCAAAGTGCTGATGTTCAGCAATCTGCTCATGTTGTAAGTCGTTTTAGGAAACGGTGTAATTGTGTCTCCCATCCTACTACTGATGTGTATGTGTGTGTGTTTTTTCTGTCTCTGTGTAATTAAAGTGAAAAGCCCACAAATATATACTATAGAAACATATAGATAATGAGCGTACTCAGATTTTTTGCTAGATTTATCTTTAACTGAAGTGTGTAATGCAAAAATCTATTATATACAAAATGTATTTTATTTTTAAAAATATTTTTAAATATATTTCTGGCAGTTTACGTGTCTATTATCACTATTCCATTGAATATGTGTAATAGGCTACAAAGAATAAAAATAATAAAAATGGATCAAACTCTTTTCCAGTAAAAATAATTAGATCTTTCTAAGTAATATTTGAGGAAGTGAGCTCATTACATAAATCTGGACCACAGACTAGTGTTTCAATATTCATACTTTGTTAATTTCAAAGTCAGTGCTTTGTTATGGGGTGATAAAACTCACCAAAATGAAGTAAAAGTGAGTGGAGAGCTGTCACTAAAGATTATTTTGGTAATCGAGAAATCAATCTATTATGATGAATTGAATTGAGTAATATAATTATAAATAATTTTTTTAGGTAATAAAAACGGACCTAAGCAAACAATAGCCTTTAGAATTGCTTAAAATACATATATAATAGCAATGAGGCAATAATTAGTTCAAATAAAGTATCAAAAGCAAGTAATCGTATGGTTTTATTGAACAAAACTGTTAAAATGCATAGTGTATTATAAACAATGGAATTAATGTACATGTAACAAATGCCTGCAGAGGGCGCCGTCGGCCTGACGATTGTTTTTACATTTTACTGCGCGATCTAATCCTTGTTTAATATTGACTATCCAATATTTCATTCAGATATCAACTTCTGATATCAACTGTGTATATCAAAACATGTAAACTGTGAGGGTTTGAGCTTTTATTTTGAAATCACGATGAACAGATATTGACTTATGTATTCTCCTGTGTTTGCTTAGGTTTATAAATGATTTACTTTACAAATCTGATTAAATAGCGCACATTGCGTTCCCAGATTAACGTTTAAGACGCTCCACACATGTAAATGATGGAGCAGCTCCGTTCACACACATACATAACTTACGTGCATGTAAATAATTAAAGCACATATATTCAACCTGCATCACACATATATGTGCGACAATACTGGCGATATTTGGATGTAAACAACAGCATGAATTGCTACTACGGAATATGTTGTTCTGCTAATTTATGCTGTTTAAACCACAGAAAAAAACGTATGGAGCTGCTAAATCATATATAAAAGGACTTAGGAAGCAAGAAAGGGCGCAATATTTTGACAAAGTAAAGTTGGTGGTAAAGATACCTACAAGCAGTATTAATTATATTAGCCTAATATTTCACCTACCTGACCATTAATTATAAGAATAAATGCAAATGTTGTCAGGATTTGGAAATCCTAGTTCAGTTTGACCAACCACAAACGCGTTTTGTTACAGTTTTTTTGCACTCTTCTCCTTGATTTGTTATAACTTATAGTACTCCAAATGTTTTTCATGGTCTTGCTGATTAGTACAGCCCAAAACATTATAATAAAAGATCATTTTCTGCAGCCATTATCAGCCAAAATATGTGAGTTTCATTCAGTTCAGTGGCATTGTTTATGTACAGTGGCATCAATATGGCTGATGACAAGTCGTGAAAACACTCTACAAAAAAGTGATATCCTAACTGTGTTACAATTTTGTGATTTTGTATGAATGTAGGATTTAATTTGTATGAAACTGAGCATGATGGTGGACCCTTAACCTTCTTGTACAAAAATGTATGAATGAGATCATATGAATTCAAATGAATTCTCCACCAATTTGTCAAAAAAATAAAATAGTCACAAATTGCGAAAGGTGTTGAAACTGAAAGTTCAGTTGTAATCTTTTCCAATGAAATACTAAAAATATTTCATAAATAAAAACAGACAGACAGATAGGTAGATAGATAGATAGATAGATAGATAGATAGATAGATAGATAGATAGATAGATAGATAGATAGTGGAGGTGCTGAGATGTCCAGCCATACGTGTGATGTCCATGTCCCGACAGATGGGATGGTCACTCCATCCCATCAGCCCCTTCTGCCAGCAGCATGATGGACCACTGTATGAGTCTCTTGGGAATCCCCGGGTGAGCCTTCATCCCGGATAAGAACTGTCAATGGATGTGATTGATTCTCCTGCAACTTTCCACCCTCACACACACACATCTGGAGAGTTTACACACAAATGCTCTTTTTCCTGCTCTCTTTCTGTCTCTATCAGTCACACATGCACTGATCCATCCCTCTCTAGATGATCAAAGCATTATTCATCATGCACAGGAAGAGGGCCGGGGCGAGTTGAAGAAAAGGACCTTCTGTCCACTTAGAAAACCATTACAAGTAGAACTAATTACACAACCTGACTCCACAGCTGTAACAGGCCATATACTCAAATACTTGTGCGTCAGATGACAGATCATCTGCTTATAGTTTATCCTGTTAAGTTCTAGTTTTTCAGAAGTTTGAGGAATAACAACTTATTTTCTCTCTTTTTCAAAAGCTTAAGGAGAATTAATGGAGCTGTTAGTTATGTTTACTTCAAGTATCTTCTTTGTCTCAGATGTTTCTTCTAAAATTCCATTTAAGAAATCAAAATAGACACAAATTAGACAACTGTTTACATGCCATTACTGTATACAGATACAAAATGAACGTGGATTGCAGCAGCATAAAGTTTTACTTTCTTACATGCAGTGTTAGATTTGGCTGCTAGAGTGAAATTAATTATTTAATTACTTAATAGATCTTTCTGTGGAAAGAAAGTTCAGTTCAGACAGTAGAGGTCAGAAGAAACACTATCAAAACATCCCTGAAGTTTGTACTGGGCCCAGGATGTTTGGCAGTCGAGTTGAATTTTTTCGACAGCTGAGGCATTTAAGTGCTACAGAATAACAGTATTACAACATTCAGCCGTTGGGTCTGGCACCAGGCGGAGGCCCCCTGAGGAGGAGAGAGAATCAGCTGTTTCAGCATGCATGCGTTTGTTTGAGTGTCTGCGGGGAGGGCATGTGCGTTTACTGCCCTGCAATTCTGACATAAAAGCAATAAAATAAAGTGATACTCCATGGAGAAAGAACAGTTTGTTCTAAGATTTGTGTGTGCGTGTGTGCCTGCCTAAGTGTGTGCCTGCATAAAAAGCATGCTGTTATGCGGACAGTATGCGCCATATCGTATGGTAAAGGGTATAGCGGGGTCCATTTGCTCTGGGATCTCTTGGGGAGGCACTTAGGCTGCTGTAAACTGATGCCGAGGGGCTCTGGACAGCTGGGCTTGCTCATCTGTCTATAGGCTTTCTTTCTTTCATCAAAGAACTGCTGCTTCTGCTTCAGCCCCTAAGGAGTTCCTAACAACCAGCCTATACTCTCGCTCTGTGTGGGGTCTGATGTGATCATGTAGCCAAATTTGATTGTAACATACATCATTTATCAGAACTTTTATGTTAAGTATGAGTACAATCAGTTGATCAGCACAAAATCAGAATGATTAACTTCTCAGCCCCAAGCTTACAGTTTTTCTAGGCTTATTTTGTAATGATGGCTTTAAAAGATCACACTTACCCCTGGTTTCACAGACAATGCTTAAGCTAGTCCCAGACTAAAATGCAAATGAAAATATCTTGCTCCGACTTGTCTTGAACTATGTCAGTTCCATTGTTTTGTCTCAAGATGCACAACAGTAATGTTTTCTTCAAAGGCATTTTTTTGTAAAAGCTGCTTATATATTTTAAATTAAGGCCTACTGGCTTCAGCTAAGCCCCGTCTGTGAAACTGGGCCTTACGTTATTTCATTATGTAAATAGAAAGAAACCACAAATAGTTATGAAAGGCATCAAACTAGCACCAGATTGCTTGCCAATGGTCAAATACATGCGAAAATGTATATCCAGTCAACTGTTATCACAAAAATACATAATTAGACAAAAAATATTAATTTGAAGTGAAATATACTTTAAATTTCACCAAGCTGATTACTCACTAAAACTCTTACAGATCATGTTTTCATGCCATTTTAAGTCTTATTTTGATGTAACAAATGGGTTATATATAAGTGTGAGTTGTTTGTTTACTTTTTAAAATTAGTCTTCTCATTAAAGAAAAGTTCACTTCCAAAACAAAAATTTACAGATAATTTACTCATCCCCTTGTCATCCTAGATGTTCATGTATTTCTTTCTTCAGTCGTAAAGAAATTGTTTTATTAGGAAAACATTTCAGGATTTCTCTCCGTATAGTGGACTTCTATGGTGCCCACGAGTTTGAACTTCCAAAATGCAGTTTAAATGCAGCTTCAAATGGCTCTGAACGATCCTAGCTGACGAAGAAGAGCCTTATCTAGCAAAACGATTGTTAAATTGTTAAATTTTTTTTAGAAAATAAACGATCGTTTTGCTAGATAAGACTCTTCTTCCTCAGCTGGGGTCATTTAGAGCCCTTTGAAGCTGCATTTAAACTGCATTTTGGAAGTTCAAACTCTCGGGCACCATAGTAGTCCACTATATGGCGAGAAATTCTGAAATGTTTTCCTCAAAAAAAAAAAMMMCCAAAAAACATATTGTTTATTGAGACTGATTCTCGAACGTGGAACGCACACGAACACAAGGCGGGATTTATCGCATGAACCAATCACAGCTGATCATAAACAGTCATATCCAATCATATTGCGTGCTTTAGTTGTCTGGTAAAACTCAATGGGCTCAGTGATGGCGAGAGAGATGTGGGCACCCGCTGTAAATGTACCTGCTGGTACGGACAATGTAACTGTTAAGTGATTTATACACTTTTTAATGTTATATTTTGTACTATTGGCGTTATTTTATTTTTGTACTATGATTTTTTGTTCTCATCCAATATTCCAATATTTTGAGGAGACATTGCCTCTCCTATTCCCAACGCCCCTGATATACAGCCTTGCTTTTGACAACGGTCTCATATGTTGCGATTAACTTATCATAATCAAGCATTTCAGAGAGCTAAGTAGTAAACAAAATTATCTGGAGGCAGAATGCCTTAATATTTAATGTGGTTGTAAACGAGGCTGTGAGGAATAGACGAAGTCTTTACAATGGCATACACTATATAAACGTCCTAGATCACGTAATTTTCACAACTTTTAAACTGTTTTATGGAGTTTTTTTTTCTATTCAGACTTTTTTTTTCACAAGAACCTTTAATCAGCTGAACAATCGACATGTTGTTAAACAACAGTACAATCCACTGAACTCGCTGTACTTCAATCCCTCACAACCTCATTTTCATTCCTGTCAGAAATGAAAAATAAATATGCCGTTACTCTGACTAAGGTCTATTGATCAACCAAAAACAAGTGCAATTTTTCAGTTCTTGACAGAAGTCTTCTGAAAGTTGATTTCCTGGATATGTTGTGTAAGATCCATCTGTGCTGCTAAGCACTGATTTCTCCAGCTCTGAGACGTGTGAAGGGTCTGGAGTGGGTGGCTTGGGACTCTGTGTTTTTCTGTCTCTAGAACCCATTTAAGATGATGCATGTCAAGTGTGATTGCATTATTCTTATGGCTGTGACATTTCTCACAGCTAGATACTGTTAATGTATCAGGAGATGTATTGGAGGTGTTTAAGGTCACAGGTAACAGGCATGATGTTTGCAAACAGCTCCAAAATACAGATAGTGCATCTACAAGTAACCTGATACTCAGTTGGTTACCATTGTAATAGAAATTTAGTAGTTGGTCAAACTGAACACAGGAGTAATCACATTATCACAATATGAACAGGGCCACGTTCACGACTGCGGTGACTTTAGGTGAAGAAAGAAAAAGTTTGTGGTCCAATTACGCCACCTGCTGGTGATATCTGTAACTAAATATTTTTAATATGGATCTATGTCCGGATCCTTATTGTTACACATACGCAAAATTAAATAAATGTATCGTCAAATAAATAACATAAAATCAACAACAGAAGACTATAAATTAGTGATTCTTGCCCATTTTATCTTTAGGGCCTCACACCGACTACAGCAATATTCAAAGGCCCATGACTTGTTTGTATTTGGCACTCAAATTTTCTAACACACAAAGTATTTTAGCGTCTGGGGTAAGAATAAAATGTATTCATTCTAAAATGCCCATTTTTGTGATTTTATTAATTCTTTTTTCAGATCTAAAAACAGCCTTTTTTAACATGAAACTACCTCATTGTCATGAATCTGGTCGGTGACCTTCGGTCCGCTCACCACCAGATGTCGCTCTCGCCCTGTCTTAACACACTGACTGTTGCACTACACCCCGGACTACTTCTCCCATCACTCATCGCGCTGATGTCTCATTGCGTCAACACCTGTGGCCAATCAGGTGCCCTATATAACCTATCCCCACGTCTTGCCTTTGTTATACCCGTTTGCTATTGTTCTGACCCTGCCTGTTTTCACCATGTCTCTGTCTCGTCCCATAAATAAAAGCTCGTATTTGGATCCGCTCGCCTCTCGCCTCTCTCACCACGTTACACTCATATATCCAGTGCATTTATTTATTTATTTATTGAAGGTGAATTATCTAAGTTTTACATGTTTTAGCTTATTTTTAAACATTTTTAAGTCATCGTAATGCCCCCTAGTGGATCCCGGCCCTT
>JAHKKF010519765.1:0-13532 GCA_019740295.1 Labeo calbasu | reverse complement strand
TGAGGACAACTGAGGGACTCATGCAACTATTACAGAAGGTTCAAACGCTCACTGATGCTTCAGAAGGGGAAACAATACATTAAGAGCCGGAGGGTGAAACCTTTTTGAATATGAAGATCAGGGTAAATTGAACATATTTTGTCTTCTGGGAAACATGTAAGTATCTTCTGTAGCCCCTGAAGGGCAGTACTAAATGAAAAAAATATGATATTTAGGCAAAATAAGAAAAATGTACATATCTTCGTTCTGTTCAAAAGTTTTCACCCCTGGCTTTTAAGGCATAGTTTTTCCTTCTGAAGCATCAGTGAGTGTTTGAACCTTCTGTAATAGTTGCATATGAGTCCCTCAGTTGTCCTCAGTGTGAAAAGATGAATCTCAAAATCATACAGTCATTGTTGGAAAGGGTCCAAACACACAAAAAGGCTGAAAAAAACAGAATTTGTGAGACCCAAAGGATTTTTCTGATCAGCGGGCAGTTTAACTGTTCAGGACAAACAAGGGACTCATGAACAACTATCACTAAACAAAAAAAAAAGCATAGCTGTGGATCATTCAGGTAACAACACAGTATCAAGCGAGTGGGGTCATTTTTATAAATTCAACTATTATTTTCTCTTGTGGACTATATGTAAATGTCTTTTATGTGAAATATCTTATTCAGGTCCGTACTAAATAAAAATGAACGTACATTTTGTATGATCCCTCTTATTTTGGTAAAATAATTCACATTTTGCAGATTCTGCAAGGTGTATGTAAACTTTTGTCTTCAACTGTATATATAAAGCATCTGCAGTGCTTTAAAAGCTGGTAATGTTTGTGAGCAATTTAACAAAATACACTTAAAATTTTACTCAAGACATTCAACTGAACATTTAACTAGTCTGCAGGCATTTATTTGCAGAATGCATGAGCCAGACCTGACCAATTAAGAGCCAAATAAATAAATCAGTGATATAGATCACACCATGTATAAGATCAGAATATAAATGAGCACAATTATTTTGCCCCATAGAGCAATAGTGGTTCATTTGCTTAATTTAAAGCTGCTAATTAAGAACTTTTGCTCTCCTAATATCAACCTGCTGTTTTGGGCAATTGGTTTAGTTGAATCCTTGAGTGTTTCGAAAACTTTCAGACCCTCTTAGTTGGCTTGTTGGCAAATTCTTTCAGTCTGAATTTGTCTGAAAAGACCTGCTTTGCATGACACTAACTACTTTTTTGGTAGAAGGCCTGGAGGTTAATAGCCATGCTGTGATTTGTGCTCATGTGGAGTGCCTACAGAAATAGACTGAGATTTGATCTGCTGTCACGGATGTAAACAAAGAGCAGATATCTTATTGGTTGTTTCGGTCAAGGCCCATTGTTTCTGATTGGCTTATGTTGAGGGTATCAACACACTCACTGTTAAGGAATTTTGTCTCGTGGTACACATACATGTACAGAGTTGCTCTCTATTTCCACAACAGCTAATGTTTTCTGGTCATTTATGCTGTGTTGCCATATCAGTGGGGTAATTTTTTGCTTCTCTAGGGCAAGAATCAGTATTACCATTTCATGTATCTAGGGTTGAACTAATCTCCATGTATTATTGGGGAGAGGGGATGTCTGACCATACTAAATGAAAAAAACTTTTTGTTATTCATTCCAAAAATATTTATATTTTCAGTTTTCATTTTAATTTGAGTTGTAATTTTGAGTTTTCATTTGTAAATATGTAAATTTCAATATATTAACATATATTCATTATCAGTAAATATGTACATTTGTATGTATATTAAAAAATTATAATAAACTTATTTCAGTTATTTGCTAAGGCATCACTTCTAATTTTTATTTATTTTTAATTTTTCATCTGATATTTATTTATTTATTTTTTATTTTATTGTTATTATTAGCAATAATTAACTATAATAATATATACCCATTATCAATAAATATGTACATTTGTGTGTGTGTGTATTAAAATATATATATTTTTATGTTGTGTTTTGTTTTTGTTAATTGCCATTTATTAATTATAGTGCTTCAGCTTAAACGTATTTTAAATTAAATTAAATTAATTAATTTATAGTACTAGGCAATGTTTAATCACGATTAATTGCATCCAAAATAAACATTTTTGTGTACATAATATATGTAATTATATAATATATTTATTTTGTGTATATAAATACACACACACACACATGCATTCAAGAAAAATGTTGTTTATATATTAACTATATTTATATATAATATAAATTATATGAATCTTTATTATTTTTTGCAATTAAAAAAAAAAAAAAAAAAAATTAACTATAATACTCCTGTTCGCAAACAGATTTTGTCTTCTTGTAATGCCCTAGCAACCACCCAATGCATATTCAACTTTCCTAATAAGATTAAAAATATGCTCTCAAATGTAATTTGTTTCCTGTTTGTCAGCATTATTGGAACATTTACACACACTGTTTGGCAAATAGCAGGCGGTTTTCATTTCATGCAGTTTATTGTATACTAATTGCCGTCTGGGCTAGTTAGAAATGCAGTTTGCGACCTGTATGTCTACTTCTTAATAATTCTGAAGGTAACTTTTTGTCATTCATCCTGACCTGCAACCGAACCTTTCTGTTATCAGCCCAGGTCCTTAACCATTAGCTTCACCTACATTTCAACAGCTGTGTCGACGTTATGACATTTGATTAAAAAATATCTTCATTTGTTCTTGCCATTGACCTTTTGGAAATTACAGAGAGGCAGTGCCGTCCCCGAGGGTCTCCTGCTGGAAATATAAATGAAATGTATTGCCTGAATACTGAGAGAAAGAGAGGGAGAAAGAGACAGAGATATAGATGATATGCCATTTGGATTATGAGGAAAAGCCAGTGATACAGAGTGAGATCCAATAAATGGACTTCTCCTCCACATCACTGCTCTCATTTCTGAACGTAGCTGTCAGAGGTCTGAGCAATTTTATAGGCGTCCCTCCTCAGATTACTTTGTGGCTATGAAGTGCAGTACTCTCCGTCGCCTGAGAGGGGCGCTAAATCACCACGATCACTCGCCTCACAGACCAAATGAGCTGAAATGGAGCGTTTATTGGAAATGCTCTTTACAACCACAGAGGACCCTGGCTGGTCACTGGCTAATAAAAGCTAATTTATGTTCGTGATGTGTGTTTTAGAGCCTCTGCCCCTATCAATATTGCATTAACATCCACCCCAATGGATCCTGTAATGCTGTTATACAGAATAGAGTGCTCAGCTTGGCTTTTCTGCATTATCAAGGGTGTGATAGAGGGAGAATGCTGGAGGATGTGGCATTTGAGTAGGCTGCCATCTAATATGCAGGAACCCAGGGCTGATCATTCCTTGAGTTCTCAGACACCGTTCTTGCCACGTATCATTTTGTATGAAAAAGCTGGTATTGTTAAATCTTGGTTTGTTGCAGACAGCCATTATTATAATAATAACCATCGGTCCACTCTAATTGACTTGCATGTATTGATTTTACGAATTGTCTGCAATGTAACATTCAGCCGTCTGTCCAAGACAGTTCCACAAAATCTCTGTGCTTGAATCACAACGGAATAAATAAATAAATTAATTAATTAATTAATTAATTTTACATTTATCACATGCTGATTTCTCATATAGATGTCAAAGATGTTAAGACATAAAAAGAAATTTACAAAAGTGATTTTATGTCCATAGAAAACGCATTAAATGTAAGTAAAATGTCTACTTTTAAGGTTTCAAATAAGGTTTTGTAAAATAAAATGTCAAAATTTGGTTGAAATAATGTTACATTGTCATTCAGTGTAACACAATATTTATGCAAAAATTCAAACGACATGCTTATTTATTGTGTTTTAAATTGGTAAATTTGGGCAAAACTTAATGGCAACTTTAATTTGCTTGTTTAATTTATTTTAATTTAATTTAACATCTAATATATATATATATTCACTTTTGTTCCAGAGGCTATTCGTCTTTACAATTTAAAGTTTTAGCAAGTTTATTTATTTATTTATTTTATTAAATGTTAATTTAGAATTGTGTTGTTTATGTATGGAATTTAATGTGAAGCATGTTGGGTTGTTCTAATTTTAATTAATTTATTTGTTTTTCTTCTTCTTTTTGTATTGTCTATGTGATATATTATGTTTGTCTTCAGTTTGTTATATGATGCTACTGCCCTACTTTAATTGCCCCTCGTGGGATTAATAAAGTTATTATTATTAAAAAATAATAATGATATAATAAAAATAAAAATGTAGAATTAAAACTAATTAGTAGTTGGGGTGAAAGTAATTCATCTTTTAATATGCCATAAATTGATTTTTGTAGTAAATATGCCTGACAAGATTGTTACACTGAATGACATGGTAAGTGTTCTGTAAATTAGGGAAAAATGTATGATATTTATTTTTTTCCTTAGATAAAAAACAAAAACAAAAATCCAATTAAATTAAACAGAAAATTTGTATTTTTTATTTTACTTATTTTTGGAAAAACAACAATTTAAAGCAGTATTACACTTATTGTTTTTATGCTTAAACCCTTTTTCGTCTTTGACCCACATGCATGAATAATAATTATTTTTGATTTTATAATTATTAAGTATTAGTAAATAATTCAATTCATTGTTATCGCCAATTTCACAAAATCTCTGTGCTTGAATCACAAAATGTTTAAATAAATAAAATGTAAATACATTTATTTATTCATTTATTTTACATTTATCACATGTATGCTGATTTTTTTTACACAGACACACGCACACACACACACACACTTATATTATTTATAGAAATATTTTTGTCTAAATCATATGTATATATATATATATATATATATATATATATATATATATATATATATATATATATATATGCATACAATATGTATTCATAATAGCTATTATTTAGTATTTTTGTATTATTAACTTATTTAAATTCATTCATAATGTGTGTGTGTTTAATTAATTAATGATTTTTTTAGAGGGGTTGAAATGCACAAATACTACTAAAAATAGAAAATAGTTTTCTTTATGTGTTTTTTTTAATTTATTTTTTCTTTTTTGTCTATGTATTTTTTCTTTATGTGACAAAGATAAAATATGAAGTAGTTTTTTTTTAAATAAAAAATAATGCTGTTTTATTTTGGAATTTGTATTTAGTTACATGTTAATAATAAGATACTGCATCAAATATTTCCCTTGCAAACGATAAATGGGTATAAATGCAAAAATGGTCTAAAAATATTTTTTTTATGCATTATTTTCCCCTGTGAGGTAAAGTATGAAAATACATATTTTCATCATTGAAAATACATCTCTTTTCATTTGCATTTATATTCATTTGCTACATGTTGATAAATAGACCTATCACTTCAAAATTTTCCTTTGCAAATAATGGAGAGATTTCAGATCTTGGTAAAAAACTGGCAACTGTCTTTCTCATATGTTGCATGTGTAACTGTGTTTTGTTTAGCTGCAGGCTGAGGCATTAACTGCGCACTTTAAGCCTGGAAAGGCTCGAGTCTGTCCGCTAATGACCCCATCAACATCTCAACATTCCTTCCTGTTGGAACATTACAGACGTCAAAACATTGTCTCCACTGAGCCGCCCCATGCAGCGAATCCTCGGCTGTGGGGGTGGATGAGGAAGAGCGGAGGCGTTGGTGTGAGTGCCGTTCGAAGGATGTGGAGATCACAGGAGCTCAATCTAAACAAATCAGTGCCCCGTGTGGCTGTGTAACCTTTGAGTTGGTTTGAATGCCGTCAGTGTAAGACAGCAGAGAGTTTAAATGCATGCAGGTATAAGCATAGACATCAAGCGGGAGTTGGTGTGTGACTCTTAAGTGCTGACCCTGAAATATAGAAGGGAAACAAATAGCAGAAGTGCACCACAGTAAAGTGACTTCATAGCAGCCTCTGCAGTTATTATTGATCCCTCTCTACAGAAACTGCTGTTTCTTCATTTTGTTGGCTAAAGGTCTCTAAAAAGACCTAAAGAACAAGTAGCTGGTTTCATTAGTCCTCGGTTTTATTAAAAATGTCAATGTCTCTCTTTTTGTTGATAGATCTTGCATGCCTACATCAGAGAAAGAAAACCCTGGTGAGTATGTGCACCTTTTAACAGTTCAATTCTTTTGTAATATCAAAGCAAAAGGTCGAAATTTTTTTCAACATTGTTTTCAGGAGCAGACCACCGGGAGACGTTCACAGCCTGTCGGAAGTTCGGCGATCGGCATGAAGCCGTGACGAGCGCTCGTACTTATTTCTATGCCGATGAGGCGAAATGCGACCAGCACATGGAGACTTTTCTGAAATGCATCAAAGCCTCAGGTAACAGACTGTCTAGAAAAGCTGATTAGTAATTAACTTTGGAATTGGAGTCAGTTTACAAGCAAAACAACAGCCAAAAAGTAGGGCACTTTCCATGAATAGGATATAAAGTAGGGTCTAAAACCTCAATTTTATTTCTTTGACCTTCATATAATGTTAATTGGCAACAACTAAATATTATATGATCTGTTTATTTTTCATTTTAGATGAGTTTACTGCATTTTGAATGTCTGTCTGAAACAGTGCTTCACAACTTTTTTTGACTCAAAGGCTCCCAGTTGTCCTGTAAAACTTTCATCTACTTGCTTTTAATCTTTTTTTTTTTTTTTTTTTGAAAACTGAAAAACAAACAGGAATAATAGTTATGGTTAAATAAATAAATAAATAATTAAATAGTATTATTTAGCATTTTAATTAAGTTAGATTATATTAATGTAGTAATAATATTAATATTAATTGGATTAAAAATATGTATTTATTTACTTATTTAATAATGTGTTATTGTTTTTATTTCTTTATTTTTTGCTATTTAAACAAACAACATATTCCAAGTTAATACAACTTGTTTTTAATTTCAGTGGCATTTAGCTATTTAAAAAAAGGAACAATGTATATGGCTAAACATTAAAAAAAAATGTGTACCTTTACCTAACTTAGACATAGGCCGAAAAGGAAAAAAGAAAATCAAATCACATTAATCTGTAGACACTACCTAAATGATGTTACTTCTTCAGTGTCAATAATATATGTAGAGTCCAGAAGTTATAATGTATGAAGGCCAAACGATTGTTCAAGATGAGGTTTGCCAGAAATATAGCAAAATACACAAGCCACGTATTGTGAGATGATAACTATTTATTTGACAGTACCAGTTTTCAGGGGTCAGGGTTTTCAGAATCAATTCATAACAGTGCACAATACAAAGTTGTGCTATATTATATTAGTTTATGTCATTCAGTATGGCACATGTTCATAGACAAGACTTACATAAGAGTGTAACTCGTTAGATTTTGGTATCTTAATGGCATATGATGCCTCTTTTTAAATGCAGAGCAAGTTTTAACACACTATTACTCCTAAGTAAACAGCACAGTCTTGCAGTAAGTTGATTTTTCTGTAACATTGTGTTCAGGCTTCTTTTAAACCTCTTCAACCCTCAAAAGTTTATGCCTCCTTTAAAAAAAATAACGAGACACCAAAATGTACTCTATTCATGGAGAGCGATGCAAACTTTTATCCTGTTATTTGTTTAATCCTTGTTGTGTGCTGTGCAGATTATTTGTGTGTATTTTTAGTGCATGTGTAAGATTGCCAAGAATGCATGGAAGCCGACCAACTTTTGAAAGCATTTATATTTGTGAATGCGCATGCAGCTCAAGTTTTCCATTATGCCAGCACTATTGGAGAAACACCCATTGTAATGCAGTGGCAACACTAAGTATAACTGCATAGAATTCATTCAGGTTCCTGGAAAATTGCTCCTAAAAAAGGCAGTTTCACTTTCATTGCTGCAGTTACCTCTAAAATAACTCTAAAAGAAAATCACCTGCCTGCTCAGGTGGAAGTTCTGAAGACGGTTTCTCGGCTATTAAGATGACTGCCTTGGGGCGACCACAATTCCTGGTAAGACTGAGGTTCAGGCAGGGTTCATTCATCAGAAAACACGGGTTAAAATCCGTCACCTTGGTGAACTAAACAGGCTCCTCATCCTTCCCTCGGGCGTCTGTAGCTCCAGTTCTCTGAGGTGCTGGTGAAATGGAGACGCTTTTTCAGTTTCCTGGCTGCCAAGCAGGGGAAAGATGGCGTGGAGGTGCCCGAGCAGAAACTGGATCTAGAGCAATTGCAGGTACGCATTGGGTTCAACTTGCGGCCAAACGCACAGATCAACCAACACTAAAGCTTGTTTAATACTGCAATAGACTGTTAGGCAGCTGTAACAAATATGACCTACAGCAAGCAACTGGAGGCTAGATTGGAACGACTGTACAATATGAGCTGCTTTCATTTTAATGGCAAAATGTAATTAACATGACAATAAATAATTAAGCAGTCTTTTAGCAGGCACTTGTATCCAAAGCAACTTACACTGGATCTTTATACATAATAATTTCCACTATAACCTGAGTAGAGGTTTTCCTTAAAGGTATAGTTCCCCTAAAAATGAAAATCTGCTTAAAATTTACTCACCTTCGGGCCATTCAGTGTGTGGATGAGTTTCTTCATCAGAACAAATTTGGAGAAATTTGGCATTACATCAGTTGATCAACAATGGATCCTCTGCAGTGAATGGGTGCCGTCAGAATGAGAGTCCAAACAGCTGATAAAAACATCACAATAATCCACAAGTAATTCACACCATCAGTTAATGTTTTGTAAGGCGAAAAGCTGCATGTTTGTAATAAGCGTGTCCGTTTTTAAGATGTTTTCTTAAACTTCAAACCATTGCTTCTGAGTCACCTATCTATATTATTACCTTCTCTAGGGAAAAAGTTATCTTGTCGGAATCAAGAGAGAAAAATGCACAGCTCAAGCAGACATTTATTAGCAGATTTTCATCTTTTGGGTAGTGCTACATGAGTTGACCCTTGCAAGGTTCAAATTTACAAACTTGCACCCTTTAATAGTTCAAATTTTTACCAATAAATTACTACATAATGACAATATGTCATTGAAAACATAAGCATATTTTATCTTTTTTTTTTTAATTCAAGCTGAAAAAACTGCAGCACTATATATTATATGCACATATATATTATATGCACATCCGCATATTCAAACGTTTGGCGGATTTTGAGCAAATGGTGTACATTATAGTAGTACATCAATTATGAAAATCCTGTTTTTTTTTTTTTGTTGTTGTTTTTTCTTTTAAGACAGCAAAAGAAGTTCTTACGTTCCACCCTCTTATGTTACACATAGTGAAATAATACTATAATAGTGTGGTCATGGGCTGTTCAACTCCAATAAGGACAAAGAAAGCATCATAGAAACACTGTACAATTCTTCTAAAATCATATAACAGCTTTGCGTGAGGAAAAGACTTATGTCCACTACCAGTCAAAAGTTTTTGAACAGTAAGATTTTTAATGATTTTTAAAGAATTATTTTCTGTTCACCGAGCCTGCATTTATTTGATCCAAAATATGTTTACTATTTAAAATAACTGCTTTCTGTTTGAATATATTTTAAAATGTAATTTATTTCTGTGATTTTTAGCATCATTACTCCAGTCTTCAGTGTCACATGACTCTTCAGAAATCATTCTAATAGGCTGCTTTGCTGCTCAAGAAACATTTTTTTATTATTATTATTATTATTATTATTATTATTATTATTATTGTTGTTGTTGTTGTTGTTGTTGTTGTTGTTGTTGTCAATATTTAAAAAACGCTTTTGTAACATTATATACTATATCATTCAAAAGTTTAGAGCTGGTATATTTATTTATTTATTTATTTGGGAAATAAATTATAGAAATTAATACTTTTATTTAGCAAGGATGCTTTAAATTGACCAAAAGTGATGATAAAAACATTAATAATGTTATAAAAGATTTCTGTTTCAGATAAATGCTGTTTTTCTGAACTTTCTATTCATCAAAAAACCCTGAAAAAATTCTACTCAGCCATTTTCAAAAATAATAATAATAATAATAATAATAATAATAACAATAATAAATGTTTTTTGAACAGCAAATCAGAACATTAGAATGGTTTCTGAAGGATCGTGTGACTGGAGTAATGATGTTAAAAATTCAGCTTTGAAATCACATGAATAAATTACATTTTAAAATATATTCAAATAGAAAACAATTCATTTTAAATAGTTTTAAAAAATCAAAATGTGACTGTTTTTGCTGTACTTTGGATCAAATAAATGCAGGCTTGGTGATCAGAAGAGACTTCTTTAACAAAACATTAAAAAACTTCTGACTAGTAGTCATTATTAGCTCAAAACGTTTGAATATGCAGATGTGCACATAATATGTGAGAGCTACAGGTTTCTTTCAGCTTGAATTTTGGGACTCTTTCAGTGTAGTGCACAAGTCACATGAAATAGTGTTTTTTTTTGTTTTTTTTTTGGAGAGTAAAGGCCCATTCACACAATGGACGATAACCATAATGATAAGGTAGGGCTGGGCGATATGGCAAAAAATTAAAATTTGTTTTTCAGAACATTTGACTGATTCTCAGTTTTTAACTAGTCAACTTGAAAATGTAACTACAACATGATTCAAGTCACTTTTTCTTTATTAACCTTCTAGTAAAAGAAAATTCTATTTCAAATGCAACACATGAAGTTATCAACATGATGTAAATGTTAAACAAATCACTTGTTAAATATCTTTGCAGAAAAGATGCATGAACTACAACTATATCTTGTACAAACTTGTCTTATATTATGTGTTCAGAAATAATACGAGGAAAATGCTTTAAAAATCTCAAAAGTCAAGGTAATTCAAATTCAGAATGACTGAAGGTATAACACCAGTAGACTATTAACTCTAAATCTATTGTTAAAACAATGAACAGCAGCTTTCAGCCTGTTACCATTCTGCAAACATGAAATATCAGACATAGAGTAATAGTTCTTCACAGGTTTTTTATTCAATTGTGCTGCTTTTCCATAGTTTTTTCCTATAAAAACATGGACGCGTTTGACTTGTGTCTCATGCATGAAACAGCATTATAAAAACGTGGCCCTCAAGTTAAAAGATGTTCGCTCCCATCTTCTTGCTTGTTTTTCCTATTCCTCTGTCCACGTTGCATCTGTGTCAACACAAAAGCACATTCTGTGTGAATGGCGCCTAGCAATGTGAGCAGTTAATCACGTGGGCCGACATGCGGTTGTATCATTCTTTTCTCTTTACTGTTGTCATTGGCATAAATTAATCTATAAAATCTGAAAATCTGGGGAAAAAAAACATTCTCGACGTTATTTTTTTTTTCTTAAACACTGAAAGAGGCAGACAACAATACTGCAGCATGCCGTAAACAATGAACGTCACAAACTATCATTGTTTTGGTGTGAACGGGCCTTAAGAACTGTAACTGTTTTCAAGAATAAATCACTTGGGTTCTTTGGAACACAAAAGCCCCAGTGGGTTAGTTCTGGGTGAGCTCTCCTTTTAATCTTGCAGTCTTTTTGGACTGTTTGGTGTGATGAATGAAAATGTGTGTGTTTTCTTTGCAGACATGTCTAGCCAGCCTGGGAGCTCAAGGCAACATTCAGAGCTGCTTTTCTGATGGACGACTGCACTCATCAGGGTGAGAAAGACCCGTTTCCCGTAGCTGTTCTGACACTCAGACTTGTAAATCTTCTCAATCAATGGTAGACAATGAAGTTATCTTATGAACTGAGGAGAGCTACTCAAGGACTTCCAGAGGTGCTCCATTACTCTGCTTGACCCCCTCGAGTCAACTAAACCCCTGAGTAACTAAACTCATCTAAGAGCACTTTACACTGCAGAATCGACCAGTTCTGTAATGATGCATGTAAATCGTTTGATGTTTAAGAATCATTGTTTCTGACAAGCTGTTTAAACGTAAATGCTGTACTTTATTTGTTCCCAAAGAGTGGTGGACATTCTGGACTGGAACCGTCTGATCGACGAGAGAATGAAGATATCTGATCTACTAGTTGTCCCAAACCTGCAGGTAGGCAGACAGCAAGAAATGGATACCTAAACCACAGCATAAATTAAGAGGGTTATCGATTTCTCATGGTCTAATTCGTTCTATAAACACTGCAAAAGCCCCTTTGCAGTTTTGAGTTTTTTCCCAGGTAATTTAATTATGAAGACCAGCCTGGAATTTTGCCTGTGAGAGAAGCAAGATGCTTCCATCACAAGTACAGAAAATAGTCTTAATTTCTTGCATAACTTAAAGGTGTGACTTTAAGGTGAAAGTGTAATTTCACTGGTGATTTTCTGTACAAATTAAAACATTTTACATTCATTTTGCAAATACACATTAATGTGCATTTTCACCAGTTATGAAAATTCATTATTTATTTTCCCTGGGGAGAAATTTGCAAGCAAGACAAACAAGAGGCTTCCATCACAAGCATAGAAAATGGTCTCAGTGTTTTTTTTGTTGCGTAATTTAAAGGTGATTGTGTAATTATGGCATAAAAATAATGTTATTTTTTTCTGAACAAAATTGGACTAATGTTTTTCTGTGCAAAATGTACAGCCGCAATGGAAAGGTGTTGTGGGTAATTTTCAGTGTATTGCTATGCAGTTGCTAATGAATAAATTGAGATATCATTTTTGTGTATATCACGGTTATCATTAATAATGAAACAAATTTTTAATAAAAAAAAACAACATATTTCACAATATTACTACTTTTGCTGTATTTTGGATCAAATAAATGCAGGCTTGGTGAGCAGAAGAGACTTGAATAAAAAATACTTAAAATCTTACTGTCCAAAATCTTTTGATTGGTAGTGTACATAATATTAAAAAAAAGAAAATGATTGCATAATAAACTGGAATAGGTGAAGGTAATATAATACAGAAAGTTGCACCCTCTACCTGAAATATCTCTGTTCAATAATTCAAAAACCTCTGTAAAAAAACACAACAACAGACCTTAAAAAGTAATCATTAGTAGTAAGATTTACTTCCCAAACAAAAAATGCACCCATATGTGTTTGAATTCAGAATTTCCTTCCCTTTTGTATTTATTTTTTGGACAGACTGGTCGGTTGGAGCCTCTTCTGTCCAAGTTCACAGAGGAAGAAGAAAGGCAGCTGAAAAGGATGCTCCAGCGGCTGGACATCTTGGCTAAGGTGCGTTCATTGGCAGTGTTCCTCTTATATTTCTCCTGTGGTATTCATGCGGAGTGGCAGAAGGTCATGGTCTAACAGACAGTCATGGATGAAGAATGTAACAGAGATCGATTTTGAGAAAGCCTTCAGCAAAGTGTGGAGGTTAGAGAGCTGTTCCGCCCCATCGACTTGATGCGAGGAACATGTATCGGGTTTATGTCCCACTGTGAAAGGCCGCTGGTACAAGCAGGACAAGCTGTGTGATTCACAGTAGACTCAAGACTTCCTGTTTTTCAGCCTGGAAGTACCAAATCAAAGGAAGTTTGGAGATTTCATATAACAGTTTCTCCAAACTGGTTACCTGGAGAATACAAACACAAGTTTTTTACAAGTTGGAACTGTGACCTAGTGGATTTCACTCGCTCTTT
>JAHKKF010519764.1:21941-43718 GCA_019740295.1 Labeo calbasu | reverse complement strand
GCCGGAAAGAGAATTGATTAGTTCGTCTCTCGAGTCTTCGGGTTCGAGTCGTTCTTTCATCACGTGACATCCCCGTAATGTTAACCTATGCAGTCTGAACCGGAAAGAGAATTGATTAGTTCATCTCTCCAGTCCTCGGGTTTGAGTCCTTCGTTCATCACGTGACAGCCCCATAAGGTGAACGAACGACTCTAAAACAGTTGAACTAATTCCAGTACAGGACCTAATAGGATGTTGCGCATGCGCGACTGAACGAATCACTCCCCGAGACGACTCGTTCGTCCCGAGTCACATTAAAGATTCGTTCAAAATGAACGAATCGTTCAAGAATGACCCATCACTAATTTAAACGCGACGCGTCCAGTGTGTGTGATAGCGGATAGCTGCGATTTCTTCTAGACACATCGCTGTACTTTTGCCCGTTGTGTGACTAACATATTTTTATATTTAGATTAGATAACCACAAATGAATAGAAGCAGTTAAATTGTGAAGGTACACAATATCCATATGTATGTAATTTCAACACTGTGGTCTTTGTGTGGATATTTAAAGATGGCTATCTTTAGCTTGATTGTTGATGTAATGGTAACACTTTACAATATGAGTCCATTTGTACCATTAAGATTGATAAAAGCTGTAGAATAGAAGTATTGTTCCTTGTTAGAGTGTGTTCATTTCAGCATTTACTGATATATTTTAGTTTGTTAACATTAATGAACAATGAACTAACTGTAATGATCAATATATAATTAATATTAATATTTTTATTCATTTACAAAGTTACAAAGTATGGTTCAGTAGGCTGCTTTTTAAAAAAATAGTAGAGCACTATTTATTTTCCGTTCAGTATCCATTTTAAAATACTATCAGTCGATTAATCGGTATCGGCAAGTGTGGTCCAACCTAGTTATCGGTATCGGTAAAATCCAATATCGGTCGACCTCTAGTGAGTACATTATCTGTAAATTTTTGTTTTGGAAGTGAACTACTCCTTTAAGATTTGACAAAAATTAGGTTCAAGCCCATCTGGAGCAGGCAGGAATATGTGAGGATTTTACCTTAACTTCAGGAACTGTTGCCAAGCCTGCAGTTTTCCTGTGGATTTGGGTGGGTTGTTTTTCCTGCCCGCGGGTTGAAGTGACTCCAATAATGTAATATTTAGCCCCTAGAATGCCAAAAATGTGTATTTTACCCCCCTGGAACGTGACCGGGGAAACCCCTCCGAAACACGGCTGGGCTAGTTTTGTGCTCATTTTTTGAGTAGCAATGGGCGGGTTTTGTTGTGAAAATCTGGCAACCCTGGGTTATGTCTGTTTTGTGCTTCTGTTCTGTATCTTTGACATATCTGGTGATTTCAAATATGTCATCAGACCTGATCTGATCCATGTTCTGATCTTTACACCAGCCTATTTGAAAACAGTGTTTAAAACTGTAATAACTTTTAAACTGGAGTAAAATATTTTTGTTTGTACAGTAAAATAGCGAAAGCATCTTTATGAACATAAATTTGCAATGTCATTACAGGCAGCCATCTTCAATGAGCTGGCTGTTCCCTCCTATCATTCTTTAAAAAAAAAAAAAAAGTCTATGCTTTAAAAAATTAGGGCAACTATATCTGTCTGTTTAGTTTGTTTCAACATGCTTAGAGCTAAAACCGCAAAAATCCTTTGCCTATTTTTCATCAATAGCTTTTATAAAAACTATGATCTATTTAATCATTTCTTTTAATCATTAACAGTTAGCTTACAGATTTGAAAAAATAATTCGATTTTAATATTGTGAGATTAGTTAGTTCTTTATTTTACTTAAATATTATGAATTTATTAAAATTATATTTACTATTGTTATATTTTGTGGAAATATACTATATTAGAAGTCTGTCTCTCATAGGTTTCCAGGTGTAAGTTCTCTCTCTCACTGTAATAACTCGCTGATGAGGGTCTTTGTCAGGAGAATTTGATGCGTCTAATAGCTGAAATGTTTTCAGTTACACTGACAGAGCAGTTTTAACAGCAGCCGCCACTCGCTACCACTGAGGAATTATGCTGTGAGGTTTACCGGATAACATATTGCCTCATCAAGTGTTTATCAAATATGCATGTTATTTTTTAAAGATAGATGCTTGGAAACTCTGAAAATGGGAGCACTTTTAAATCACCCTTACTGCCATGAGGAGTGAATTACGAAGAAGAACAGCATGCTCCACATACCTAGATTCACACTTTTCATCAGCTTGTTCTGATTAACCCTTGATAGCCTATCTCCGAGTGTTATCTGGAACCATGCACGCCTTCTTTATCAAGTAAGAAAAGCGTTTTGTACTTGGACAAAGCTTTGATTTTTCTGTCATTTTCCACTGTTTACATGCAAGTTGATTTTTATGGGATGTTTGTTGCTTGTCTTTTGAGTTCTTTATGTGAAGTTCAGGCACCAGAAGACTATTGTTGACGGTGTTAGTTTTGATTATTTATCAGATTTGACTTGAAAAAGTAGCTTAGACTATGGAAGCCTGTTTCTATTACAGGATTAAAAAATACAAAAGGTCATTGTGACTCTTTATCTCACAATTCAGATTATTTTTTCTCGCAGTTCAGAAACTTTAAAATTCAGATTTTTTTCCCTGTATTGTGATTTTTTTTCACTACGAAGTAAGAAAAAAAAAAAAAAAAAAAGCTAATTGGGACTTTTTATCTTACAATTCAGATTTTTTTCTTGCACTTTAAAATTCATTCCATAGAGTGTATATGACACAATTTTGAGTTTACATCTTGCAATTCTGTTTTTTTTTTTCTGTATTCTGAGTTTTTTTTCCCACTACAGAATACAAATTTTAAAAAGGTTTTAAAAAAATTTTAAAATCTCACAATTCAGATTTGTTTTCCTCGCAGTTCAGAAACTTTAAAATTTAGATTTTTTTTGTTTTTCATTTTTTGAGTTTATATTATGCAATTCAGAGTTTACATCTTGCAAATTTTTTTTAACAACGAAATAAAAATTACTAAACAAAAAAGGTATTTGCAGCTTTTTATCTCACAATTCAGATTGTTTTTCTCGCAGTTCAGAAACTTTAAAATTCAGCCTTTTTTTATTAGCTGTTTTTGAGTTTACATCTTGCAATTCTGTTTTTTTCTGTATTTAGATTTTTTTCACTACGGAATAAAAAAAATGAATTCGTAACTCAGATTTTTTTTCTTGCAGTTCAGAAACTGATTTTTTTCATTATTCTTTTTTGGGTTTATATCTTGCAATTTTGAGTTTACATCTTGCAATTCAGAGGTTTTTTTCCCACTACGGAATAAAAATTTGAAAAAGGTAATTGCAACTTTTTATCTCACAATTCAGAAACTAAAATGTTGAGTTTTTTTTTAAGTTTTTCTGTTTTAACTTATATCACATTATTCTGAGTTTACATCTTGCAATTGAGATTTTTTTTTCTTTATTCTGAGGTTTTTTTTACTACAAAATAAAAATAAAAAAACGCTGATTGTGACTTTTTATCTCATAATCCATTTTTTTCCTCAGTTCAGAATTGCGAGATATAAACTTTAAAATTGAGAAATTTATATATATATATATATATATATATTTTATGTTTATATCACACAATTCCGATTTTTTTCTGTATTCAGAGTTTTTTCCACTACGAAATAAAAATAAAAAAGGCAATTGTGACTTTTTATGTCACAATTCAGTTTTTTTTTTCTCACAGTTCAGAACTGCAAGATATAAACTTTAAAATTCAGACTTTTTATAGTTTTTCTTAAACTGTGGCCTAATCCTGGTTTAGTCTAAGCCCTGTCTGTGAAACCAGCCCTATATCTCACAATTTTTAATTGGGGGAAAAATAAAAAGTCTGAAATTTGAGATATAAATTCAGAATTAGGAGATGTAAACTCACAGTTCTGAGGGGAAAAAAGTAATAATCGCAAGATACCAAGTCAGAATTCTGACTTAACTTACAATTCCTAGTTAGCATTATTTTTATTTTTTTGCCAAGAAATTAAAAAAAAAGTTAATTGCCTCTTTTTATTTCACAATTATTTTTTTTTTTCCAAACTGAGTTTATGTCTCACAATTCAAGCTTTTTTTTTCTCAGAATTGTGAGTTAACATTTGCAGTTCTGACTTTTTTCCTAGGAAATGCAACTTCTGTCGAGATATAAATGCGAGATATAAACTCAAAATTGCGAAGTAAAAAGCAGAATTGATATTATCTTATCCCGTGGCAGAAACAAGCTTCCATATCAGACGGATTGAATGCATCTCAGTGAGAGCGTGACCTTTCTAGCTGCATCAATATCACTTGCATTTGGCATGCACCACTGCATTTTCACAGTCCTTCAGTCCACTCCAGCACTGACCAGCTTGTGTGCCTCGCTCCGTCCCTGCAAAAAATTTGCCCAGTTCTCCCCATGGAACCTCCCTATTTTTAAGCAGCCTACTTCTTATTATAAACCTCTCTTAGGTCCGTGACGCACCAGAAGTTTGCACAAAATCCACACAACAACTTTCTTGCTTTAAAGTTGCGAGTTTCCAGCTGAGGTACAAAGCAGCTAGGAAGATGACTTGGAATTTTGAGGGAATTGTTTCTTTGTGGCTTCAGGTTTTGCTTTAAACTACAGCTTTTCATCTGGTTGGTGTCGGCTGTGCAAACTCTACTTTCGTCTTTGCGTCTCCAACTTGGGATACTTGAGGATCTTCTATCTCATGCACAATTATGTGGAGTATCTCATGCTGACCTGGCTTAGATTTCCAGTGGGACGGTGTCTATTTTTTCCACTCTCTCTCTGTTCCTGCTCCACTCTTTCATTCTATTCTCTCTCTTCACATCTGAAGCAGCTGCAACTTTGCTTCTCGTCTGCATTTGAAGGCATCTGGTCTACGGTTCTGGATGTAGACTTCTTTTTAACGTTAAACTCCCTAAGGCAGCTTGGCACGGAGATGTGGGCGACCTTGCCAAAGTTGACTCGATGATGACGTGACCCGAAGTTTCCTTCTTCGTCCGTGCAACGTCATCGCTCCTCAAGTTGGCGCTAATAAGCATCTTCTCATCTGGATACTGGAGATAATGGCTTTTCCGATTATCCTGTTCTGTTCACTAAATGGGTATTTCAGCTTTATGAAGACTACTGCACCAAGGTCAAGAACCTCTCATCATTTTGTTTGAGGCGTATCTTAATTTAAAGAAGAAATGGGGCGTGACAGGGGTTTCTCCAAGCGTTTTCGGTAAGAAAAACCTTCTAGGATCATGCAGAAGATTGAGGTTTGATCAAACTCTTTAGAACAATGCAATATTGGAGTTTATAGATACAGCGTGAATAGAAAACACATTAAAGCCTGGAGACCTACTGTGAAATTTGTTGTTGCCAAATCGTATTAACTCCTCTTTTGGCCTTGCTGTTGAGTTACCTTTCTTTTTCATGTCATTTAAGACTTGTTAAGAGAGAACTAATCAGTTTGTAGATGCATGGCATGCTTTGTTAATGTGAGTAGACACATTCAAAGATCACTTAACTTGTGTTAATAGACATCTTTTATAATTGAGATTGTTGAGTACGTTCTTCATTCCCACCTTCATTCATTTCGAAAAGTGTGTCCTTGATCTGCGTTCCCTCCCCTCGCTGACTCGGGGTTAATTTTAGATTTTCTGTGACCTCTTTCTAATTGAGGGCATCCTGAACTAAATAAAAGTTAACTTTGAGAGAAATTTGGATTTAAGTTGAATTAGGAGTTTTTTGGGGAAACTTTCACAAATGAGTTCACTGATGAGAACGTGAACTTATAAAACTTCCATGGCGTGGTAGTACTTGAGTACATTATTGATTTGATCATGTTTAAGTTAAAAGCTTTTAAACATTGGTTTTAAGTTAGTATTAGTTTTGTTTTTCTTGAATTGTAAATGTCAGTGCCACTGCTGGGCCCTGAGCTCTTCAGATGCAAGAAAACCAGCATAAGTTGTGTATAGAATGGCTGAAATGTTTGTGTTTACAATTGTGAAAATTGCAGTTTGTGTCACCTCAGTACAAATTTCTTGTTCAATGGTTTGGTAATGACTCAAATACAGGTCACAGCTCTGTTCTGATCAGATAATGCTAAAAACAATAATAAATGCAAATATTAAAATGTATCTAATAATATAATTATGCACGGTTATAGACTTTATGTAGCTCCGCCCCTTTTCAGCGTTGTCTTCTGTTTGTATTTCCACATCGTGAAGGTCACACTAATGTATGAATGAACGGCTCAATTTTAAAATGTTCCCACTCTACTGACATTTGATATGACATCCGCTTCAAACTTTGCAATGCACATAACTTTCGTTAACTCTACAATAAGTAAATCCACTTCGACAGTGATGCTATAGAGTCACAGCAAAAATTGTAAAGATGGTTGTGCACTTGCTTCTCTGGCGCATAAAGTTTATAGAATGGCTAAATAAACAGACTCATCTACTTTTATGGAAGACTAATTTCTTCTAATGCATTTTGTTGTTGATGTTTCTGGATGATTGTTATTCAAATATTTATAATATTTATATTTTGTATAATATAAATGAGTAATATTGTTATTGTTTGGTATGGAAGCCCATTTCCACCGCATGAGAAAAAAATTTGTGTCTTAAAAAGTCAAAATTATGGCATACTAAAGTCATAATTATGAGATAAAAAGTCGAAATTATGACTTTAAAAGTCGTAATTACGAGATTAAAAAGTTGAAATTATGACATATAAAGTCGAAATGATGACAAAAATCACAATTACGAGAAATAAATCGAGATTATAATTATCTAAATCAAAATTGACTTTAAAAGTCATAATTATGAGATAAAAAGTCAAAATTATGACTTATGAAGTCAAAATTATGACATACTAAAGTCATAATTATGAGATAAAAATTGAAATTATGACTTAAAAAATCTAAATAATTACATAAATCACAATTACGAGAAATAAATCGAGATTATAATTTACTAAATTGAAATTATGACTTTAACTGTCATAATTATGAGATAAAAAGTCAAAATTATGACTTATGAAGTCAAAATTATGACATACTTAAGTCATAATTATGAGACAAAGTCGAAATTATGACTTTAAAAGTCGTAATTACGAGATTTAAAAGTTGAAATTATGATTTATAAAGTCGAAATGATGACATAAATCACAATTACAAGAAATAAATCATGATTATAATTATCTAAATCAAAATTGACTAACTGTCATAATTATGAGATAAAAAGTCAAAATTATGACTTATGAAGTCAAAAATATGGTATACTAAAGTCATAATTATGAGATAAAAAATTTAAATTATGACTTTAAAAGTTGTAATGAGATTAAAAAATGTAAATTATGACTTAAAAAATCTAAATACTGACATAAATCACAATTACGAGAAATAAATCGAGATTATAATTTACTAAATCGAAATTATGACTTTAAAAGTCATAATTATGAGATAAAAAGTCAAAATTATGACATACTTAAGTCATAATTACAAGATAAACTTAGAAATTATGACTTACTAAATTGAAATTATGACTTTAAAAATCATAATTAGAGATAAAAAAATCAAACTTATGACTTATAAAGTTGAAATGTTGACATACTTAAATCATAATTACAAGGTAAAAAGTCAAATGTATGATTAGTATGATTTACTAAATCAGAATTATGACTTTAAAAGTCATAATTATGAGATAAAAGTCGAAATTATGACTTACTAAATTGAATTATGACTTTAAAAATCATAATTACAAGATAAAAAGTCCAAATTATGATTTACTAAATGCGAAATTATGACTTTAAAAGTCATAATTACGAGACAAAAAGTCTAAATGATGACATAATTCACATTTACGAGATAAAAGTCGAGATTATAACTTACTTAATCAAAATTATGACTTATAAAGTTGAAATTATGACATACTTTAGTCATAATTATGAAATAAAAGTAGAAATTATGACTTACTAAATCGAAATAATGACTTTAAAAGTCAAAATTACGAGATTAAAATTTTTTAATTATGATTTATGAAGTCGAAATGACAAAAATTACAATTACGAGAAATAAATAGAGATTATAATTATCTAAATCAAAACTGACTTTAAAAGTCATAATTATGAGAGAAAAAATCAAAATTAAGACTTATGAAGTCAAAATTATGGCATACTAAAGTCATAATTATGAGATAAAAAATTTAAATTATGACTTAAAAAATCTACTAAAAAATCTATTATAATCTAAAGTCAATTACGAGAAAAAAAAATCGAGATTATAATTTACTAAATCGAAATTTTGCTTTAAAAGTCATACATATGAGATAAAAAGTCAAAATTATGTCATTCTTAAATCGTAATTACGAGATAAAAAATTACAATTATGACTTACTAAATTAAAATTATAACTTCAAAAGTCGTAATTGCAAGAAAAAAGTCGAAAGTATGACATACTTAAATCATAATTACAAGATCAAAAGTCATCCAGTAATTACGAGATAAAAATTCGAAATTATGAATTATGAAGACGAAATTATGACTTTAAAAGTCATAATTAAGATAAAAAGTCAAAATTGTGAGATTAAAAAATTGAAGTTATGACTTTACTCATTTCCTCCCACAGAAAACTATAAAGTTATAAAGAATAAATGCTTAATCTGAGACTTTGCATGCATTGCATTCATATTCTGGGGTATATTCTGCTTGTCTGTAAATGGTATGTGATTTATTAATAAGGTGTTTACTGAACTTGGTCCTCCAAACTGTTTTAAGTTAAGTTAATTTGTTTTAGAATGTCCCGTTTATCATTAGACCACTATCCTGTGACCAATGTGTTTATAAAATCATTGTCAATTTTGACTTGTAAAGTCATAATTTAGACTTTCTATCTCATAATTCTGACTTTCTCGTGTAATTATGACTTTAAAAGTCATAATTTTGACTTTTTATCTCGTAATTATGTCATAATTTTGACTTTTTAAGGCATGATTTTCTTTTTCTTATGTGATGGAAATGGGCTTCCATAGTTTGGTCTATGCTCTTCATGATAATATTAATCAATTTTATAATTTTATTTAAAGTACCTTTAGTTTTTGAACTGTACTCAATGTTGGCTCGCCATATGTTGTCCAAAGTAAGATTTGTGTCCTGAAGCAGTGTTTGAGATGACTGCAGCTTGAAAATTAACCCAGAACTGAAGCTCTTGTCCTGCTTCTGAGCTGTGCATCTCATCCTGATGCTGTTTTTTTTTTTTTTTTTTTGCAATAGTGTCCTTCATGAGGCATGGCCTCATTCCTTTATATGTGATATCTTTAAATGTATGAGTCAGAATAGTTTAGTGGGTAATAAATACTAATTTGGTGATATATGACACATTTTTATTACCACAGATTGGGTTAGTAGATAATACTGATGTTTAGAAGATTACATTTGGTTTTAAAGGATGTTGAGAATTAAAAATTCAAAGAGGGCTTATATCTCAGAGGGCTAAAAAGCGCTCTCTCTCTTTCACTTTAATCATTCATCCTCTCAGGACTTCAAAATGCCCGTCAGACATCTTTCTGAAGTCACCTGCTTACCTGCTTAGCTTTTGAAGTTGATCAAACGGGATATTTTTACCCACCCCGCTTCACAGGACAGAAAACGAACGCTTCATTGCATCACATGAGCCCTCTCTTCTTCCATAGCAGGTCACAAACATCTCCGTAATCTGGTGTAATTATAGCAGATTTTCTCCTAGCTGTCCCTCCTCCTCCATTTGCCTGTGCGCCTCCATCCAGTGTTTCTCTCAGCAGGCTTGAGAGTATGTTCACACGCCTGAACAGTTTCTCCTCTGTGACTCCATCTGCTGTGTGTGTGCCATGTTTGTCAGGATCTTCATCCCTAAGAAGCACAGGCAGCGCTTTGATGAGATGGTCTCCCAGAGTTTGATCAGTCGCTTGAGGGGCCGAAGCTTCAGCGAGCACAGGAACAATCGCCTACGGCGCAGCCGGAGCGAAGACCACCCCGAACGGCTGCTGTCTGTGTCCACACGAGCCAGCTCTGTGCCCCGGACCGCCAATGAAGAAGTGGTCATGCCTCCTGCCCGTGGCCTCCGAAAGACCACCTCACTTATCGCAGGCCATTCCAGCTCCTTCTCTACCCGCAGGTCAGTGGAAGTGATGCACTGGAAACAGTTACACACTTTTCTTTTCCTTTCTGTTTTTTCTTCTTCTGCATTTGATGTGGTAGATTTTTTTGCTTTAATATTTTGTCCTGCTCATATTTTGAGTTTTGAGTGTCTTCTTTAGTACGCATCTACATTTTCAAGTTTTATGTATTCTAGTAAATCAGATTGAAGTTTTCAGTACATGTACTACACAAACTTTTATTATATTTTTTATTGTTGAAATTACTTTTATTAATGTATTTGGTAAGACTGTATTTTAAGGTGTCCTTGTTACACATGTACTTACTATTATAATAACAATGAATTATACATAATTACATGCAAGTAACCCTAAGCCAAACCCTAACCATATAGCAAGTATATGTTGTTAATTAATATTACTCGGTACTTAAATGTATAATTACACTGTTACACTTTATTAATGCTTTTATTGGTTTTATTTTGTTTTAAGGTGTCCTTGTTACAGTGTAATTATTCATTCAAGTACTAAATAATTTTAATTAACATGCAACAGGGTTAGCTGCATGAATTATGCATAATTTACTGTTGTTATTATTATTATAAGTACATGTATAACACTGTAAAACAGTAATTTTATGTTTTTATTTTGCTATATTTTACTTCATTAGATTCATATAAATATAATGCTGATGAATAGATTCACTGATAAATTGGTAGATAAATTGATTTAAAGAAATTCATCCCTTCTTGTTGGATTTCCAATTTCACAACTGCTGTAGGCTGTAAGTGATGTCGATTTTTATGCCACTGCAATATTTCACTCTTATGATTCATGTTATTTTTAGACATGCTGTTTGACACCTGTGTATGTGTGAGAGTGTAAATATGACACATCATTAAGATATTTTCTTCTCATTATAGCCTATATAATGCTTTAAATGTTACTATACTTGTGTACAGTAATTCATAAGCATTCATTAATTCTCTGTTAAGCTTTTGTCCGATGCATTAATAGGAAAAGGTGGGAGGATGTGAAATCCTGACAATCATTAGTACAATACACACTTGATGAAATGTCTCTAGGAATGCAAGTGTAGTTTCTTTTTAATAAAAATGTGGGAACATTTAAAGTATCGCTTCACTGGACTTAAGAATTTCTAGGTGTTTGCATAATGACAGCAGATACACATGAATATTCATTAAGCCTTAAAGAGGATCCAGGATCCCAGCATATGACTGTAGTGCAAGTTCAGAGCTTTTCTGACTATATCTATTACTAACACTAATTATAGAGAACACAACAAACATTATTTATTATATAATATCTGTGACATTTGAGTTAAAATGTGGCATGTTCTGTCACTGTTCAGTAAAATTACACTCTTGCACAATGACAAAAAAAAAAAAACATGCGTTTATGTCACATTTTCAACTTGTATGGATAATACATTTATGTACATGTATTATATCTATATCATATAGATTTTTCCAATAGTAAAAATGCCTATTATTTTAATAAACAGTTATATTAGTTAATCTGATTATATAAAGATTCAAGATGTTTTGCTTGACATCTAAGGGTTGTATTCATTTGTTCTCAACATGTCTTTTTTTTTTTTTTTTTATTTACGCTATCATGTTTCACTAGGACAGTACGGGTGTACAAAGGGAACCAGAGTTTTGGGTTTACTCTGCGTGGCCATGCTCCAGTCTGGATTGACTCTGTAATACCAGGTATGAAATTAACCAAAATGGTCATGATTGTAAGTTAAGTGTCGCATTTTGATGTCAAAGCATTTAATATTTGATGTAGATAGGTAGATAGATAGATAGATAGATAGATAGATAGATAGATAGATAGATAGATAGATAGATAGATAGTAGAGCTGTCCTCGATTAAAGTTTTTTCTGGTTGACTAGTAGCCATTAATTTTAAGCATTAGTTGACTATTAGTCACACGTTTATTAATAAACCATATAAATCATAATAATGAGCCTTTAACTTCCTACATAGCCTAATAAGCACACGCAAAAAAAAGCTTGCCACAGCGCACCGGCAGATATAGTAATTATATAATTATAAAATATAATAAGTAGACTGCATTCATGTTTTAAGAATTTATCAATAAACTAGTGCTTTCTTTGTTTTCGGCTTAAGAGATGAAGTTGGCGACACTGTCATTTCCACAGTAGTGATGTGCCTGTACGCATGTTTCATACGGATTAAATAATCAAAAAATATTTGTTTTCTATTTGAATTGGTTCATTTAAAAGTAGTCTTTTAAATATATATATATTTCATATCTGTAAGGCAAATATACACAGAGTTTCGTGCTCAAGTACACAGAGACCGAGATGGCAGAAAGCGCATCTTGTTTGCTTTAATTATTTTACAAAAGTGCAACGTTTCGTTGTTATTCTTAGTGCACACAAATAAACGTAGTCTTTACAGATTCGAAAGATGTATTACTTTTATCTCTATGACCAAAAATGACAGAGTATTTTAAGAACAAGTAACCGCACCAGCGCCTCCATCTGTCATGTAGTGAGCGTGCGACTATTTAGATTCCACACGCCGCACAGATACTTTAATAACGCACATTTTCCTAGGTTAACATTAGATTGAGCTACCATGTAAAGTTGCTACTACATACATATTTCAAATGGAAAGCCATATTTGAGGTCTATTCATGATAGTATGAATGTCCTATCTGATGTACTGTATTACCACATAGACCAGGCGTTAATGATCTGTCCGTCTTTTTCCATTTGTTAACGATCTGTTTGTTTAGTATTTTCAAACATTATCATTTGTTTTCATAAGGGAAAGGCTTGTGTCTTGTGGTGCATTTATATTAGTTGACATCCTTTGGCAAAACAAGGCTATTTTAAAAAGATGAAAAAATATAGTTTGGACAAGAAACAAGTGAAGGGGAGTTAATTATTAGACATATTACTGAAGCAGATGACGTGAATGCTGAAATCACAAAAGTTCTGTCACTTCTGACTCATGGTGGCCATTAAAAAGTTAGGCGGCAGAAACTGGCAGTGTGCAAGAACAGCAGGAGACGAGAGAGAGAAACAACAAGACACAACAGAAGACTCTCCACAGTCTGAGTCAGAGGGGCACAGGTGGTCGAGCTCTGTTTTTATCTAGCACAAATCCTTTTAGATTCACACTTTTCCCACATCCAACCCTCAAAAGCCAGAAAGAGACATCCACTCTTGGGCAGGATGTGACAAACACCCAAGCTGCAGCGTCTTGACTTAGAGATCTCGCGTCATTTCAAAGGGCATTTCATGAGCACAGCTTAATCTCAGTTGGAGCCCGTATGAGCTGCTGTCAGTAGTTACTTTCTGCTTGGTTTGTTGCCATTTCCCCTGCAGGCAGCCCTGCTGAGAAGGCGGGTCTCAAACCTGGAGATCGCATCCTGTTTCTCAATGGGTTGGATATGAGGTGAGGCTTGCCATGGGGTTGCACTGGAATACACTGCTTTAATCCTAATGTGAAACTCAAAGCCTAAAGCATGCATCAGTATTGTTATGCATACTATAGTTTCTTTATGCTTATGATCTTAAAAGTCATATTTTTTTACATCCTCTCAGGAGCTGTTCACATGAGAAGGTAGTATCCATGCTCCAGGGGAGTGGGGCAATGCCCAGCCTGGTGGTTGAAGATGGCCCGCCGGCCTTCACCATGACCGAACCCGAACAGGTGGAGGTTTCTCCCCGCTCCCGTGCTCCTGTGCTTAGCTCTCTGCAGTGGGTTGCCGAGATCTTGCCCCCGAGTATCCGTGTACAAGGTCGCACCTTCAGCCAGCAGCTAGAGCACCTTCTCACACTCCAAGAGAGATATACCATCTGCAAGGCCCTTGAGGCCTTCTTCCAGCACAGGTGAAGGACATACCCACAATATTTTCGTAAAAGAAAGAAAGGGTATTCTAAGAACTCTGAGAACATTTCTGAACTTTGTTTAAAACCTGATTTCATTTATTTTTCTTTCATGCCATTAGAAATGTAGACACTTTGATTGTGGACGTCTTCCCTGTGTTGGATACCCCAGCAAAACAGGTCATTTGGCAGTTTATTTACCAGCTGCTGACCTACGAGGAACAGGAACACTGCCAAAACAAGATCTCTCGCTTCCTTGGCTATAAAGTTACACGTGAGTCCTACTTTGTCTTGTTGGTCCTTTTCAATCTGTTTAGAGGATATACACTGCCCAAAATTATAAACGCAACACTTTTGTTTTTGCCCCCATTTTTCATGAGCTGAACTCAAAGATCTAAGACTTTTTCCATGTATACAAAAGGCCTATTTCTCTCAAATATAGTTCACAAATCTGTCTAAATCTGTGTTAGTGAGCACTTCTTCTTTGCCGAGATAATCCATCCACCTCACAGGTGTGGCATAACAAGATGCTGATTAGACAGCATGATTATTGCACAGGTGTGCCTTAGACTGGCCACAATAAAAGGCCACTCTAAAATGTGCAGTTTTACTGTATTGGGGGGGGTCCAAAAACCAGTCAGTATCTGGTGTGACCAGCATTTGCCTCACGCAGTGCAACACATCTCCTTCACATAGAGTTGATCAGGTTGTTGATTGTGGCCTGTGGAATGTTGGTCCACTCCTCCTCAATGGCTGTGTGAAGTTGCTGGATATTGGCAGGAACTGCAACACGCTGTCGTATACGCTGATCCAGAGCATCCCAAATATGCTTAATGGGTAACATGTCCGGTGAGTATGCTGGCCATGCAAGAATTGGGATGTTTTCAGCTTCCAGGAATTGTGTACAGATCCTTGCAACATGAGGCTGTGCATTATCATGCTGCAACATGACCTAATGGTCGTGGATGAATGGCACAATAGGCCTCAGGATTTTGTGACGGTATCTCTGTGCATTCAAAATGCCATCAATAAAATGCACCTTGCAAAATGCAATGTTGTCCATAACATACGCCTGCCCATACCATAACCTCACCGCCACCATGGGCCACTCGATCCACAACGGTGACATCAACAAACCGCTCACCCACACAACACCATACACGCTGTCTGCCATCTGCCCTCTACAGCGAAAATCCGGATTCATCCATGAAGAGAACACCTCTTCAAAGTGCCAGATGCCATTGAATGTGAGCATTTGCCCACTCAAGTCAGGTCGAGACCCCGATGAGGATGACGAGCATGCAGATGAGCTTCCCTGAAATGGTTTCTGACAGTTTTTGCAGAAATTCTTTGGTTATACAAACCGATTGTTGCAGCAGCTGTCCGGGTGGCTGGTCAGACAATCTTGGAGGTGAAGATGCTGGATGTGGAGGTCCTGGGCTGGTGTGGTTACACGTGGTCTGCGGTTGTGAGGCCGGTTGGATGTACTGCCTTTGCCTTTGGAGACAGTTTATGGTAGAGAAATGAACATTCAATTCACAGGCAACAGCTCTGGTAGACATTCCTGCAGTCAGCATGTCAATTGCACGCTCCCTTAAAACTTGCAACATCTGTGGCATTGTGCTGTGTGATAAAACTGCACATTTTAAAGTGGCCTTTTATTGTTGCCAGGCACACCTGTGCAATAATCATGCTGTCTAATCAGCATCTTGATATGCCACACCTGTGAGGTGGATGGATTATCTCGGCAAAGGAGAAGTGCTCACTAACACAGATTTAGACAGATTTGTGAACAATATTTGAGAGAAATAGGCCTTTTGTGTACATAGACAAAGTCTTAGATCTTTGAGTTCAGCTCATAAAAAAAAGGGGGGGCAAAACAAAAGTGTTGCGTTTATAATTTTGGTCAGTGTATGTATGCTTGCATGTATTTATTATTGGGAGTGCCATCAGCAGAACCTGAACCTCCAGCCCATGAGCCTCATAGACGCAGCAGCTCCATGAAGGTGACAGGAACTACCTACAGGAGCAGTGTGAGGGGACGCAGCTCAGATGATCTGGTTATCGGCACTCACCTGGGCATGGGTAAGCTTTCTTCAAACACTATAGTGGCTTTCACACCAAGTAGTTCTAGGAACTAGCCAGCATGGTGGTTCCTAGAGAACCAATTTCCTCCTCGGCCTGTTTTCCTAGTTGCATTCACACCAGCAGCAGGAACTATGAAGTCACCAACAGCAATGTCTTTATGCGTGGCATTTACAAACGTCAACAACCGGTGAATGGAGGACACCATGACTGCAGCTTGTTTTTGTTGTGTGTCATGGGTTTTGTGATAACGGAGATGGAATGTAAACCCACAATTTACACAACTGAAAGAGCATGAACATTTGACTAAATCTCCTATGACAGCTTGCAGTGTTACATCGAGGCTTAGAAAAGAACACAACCCAGCATACAACACATAGCTAAATGTCGTTATTATTTTTTTCCATGTTCGTGGAGTAAATATTTTACATGTTTTATTTTTTTAAATGCTGGTGTTTTGTATTCGTTTGGCCAACTTACATCACTGGTAGTTCCTATAGAACTGTTTTAGACCCTACTCTGAAGTAGGGGCTAAGTTTAGTTCTCCCAAATGGAGTTCCTGGAACTAAATACGTTCCTAGTTCCTGTGCTGCAAACATGCCAACAAGAATTTGAGTACTTCCACCAATAGTGCTAGAACTATGAAAAGCTTCCTTCAGTGCAAAAGCCCCTTAAGTCCGGGCTTTTTTATGCTCTTTCAATCATGTAAATTGTGTGTTTACATTCCATCTCCATTATCACGAAAACCCACGACACAACAAAAACAGCTCCGACCATTCACCAGTTGTTTACTTGTAAATGCCACGCATAAAGACATTGCTGTCGGGCGCTACAGAGTTCCTGCTGCTGGCGCGAATGCAACCAGAATAAAGCCCAGAGGGAGAAACGTGTTCTTTAGGAATGCTGGCTTGTTACTAGAAATATGCGGTGTGAAAGTGACATTATTAAAAACTGCAGCTTTTTTAGCAAATTGAAATGAGAGTTGATGGGCTACTTTCTTACTTCATGAGGGATTTGTACTGAGCCAGTGGAGGTGGCACCTATGAAACTGACTCCTGGAGAGAGACAATCAGGGGATGGAACATCTTTACCAGAGACGCCCAATAATCTGACTAATGTGAGCACTCTTCTTTGATTTTGACAGGTTTACAGACATTGAAATTCTTGGGCAAGTGCACTGTCTTTATATTAACAACCCAGTCCCTGTACTCTATCTAGCTGTCAGCTGTGTATGCTGAGCTGGAAAATGTCTATGCTGGGAAGAGATCCAAATCCCTGAAGAGTCGACCTCCTCCGGCTCCTGAAACTCTGATTAACGTAGACATCTTCCCGCATGCTTCCTCACAGTCCGTCAGGGCACACTCTTCCTCTCCATCTGTTCGGGCCACTTCAGGTGTGTACTTACACTTTTTTTTATTGGCATTATAGTTTGTGAATTCTAGAAAGCCCTTGAAAGTTGTTTCTTTGTGTAATAGGTAGGAACTTCTGAGGCAGAGTCTAATGTCAGAGACAGTTTATCTTCTTAACCTTTGCTTTTCCATCTTCATCTCTCAGGTAGCCGCAAATCTGCATCAGCGCAGCCTGTGCCACCGCCTCCACCACCGCCACCACCTCCTCCAGAACCTGACTCTTGGATGCAGGAGCCTCCAATGAGTCCCCAATGCCCCTGCTACCCTCCAGGTCTTCCCTCTCAAACCAGTGCTGAGTCCAACCCATACATCAGTTTAGACAGCCCGCCTCTCTCTCCACCCTCTCCTCCGGACTACCCCCCTAGTCCACCTATTCGGAAGAAGCGCTACACCTTCTCACGTCCACCCCGTACCCCTGACACAGATTTGTTCATGGAGGCTCTGAGCGAACAGCTAGGACAGCAGTTATCTGTGGATGACTTCCTGTCACCAGAGAATGACTATGAAGAGGTTTGTATATTAGAATGGTTAATTGACTTGATATTTGCTTTTATTGTTTTGGCAATTCTTCATTGGCTTGACAAGTCTTCAATGGACTATTGCAAAAACTCAATACTATTTGTATATTTTACTTCAAAATAACACCAGGATGTTGTCCAGATGACATTCCAGAATGAGGAAGAGGAGGTAGAGGAGGAAGAGGAAGAGGAGGAGGAGGAGGAAGAGGGTCCGTACATGCCTCCCGAGCTAAGCAGTCCGAGCGAAGTACACAGTAGCAGCGAGGATGCCAGCTCTCTTACCTACTCCTCCAGCTCCGAGCACATTCCTCCACCCCCTCTGACTCCTCCTCCCCCTCCCCCTGTCCAATTCAATGACCCCCCTCCACCTGCTGGATTCACCCCTGACCATGCTCCCCGACAGTTGACCTTCCGTCGCCACCCCGGACCTCCTCCACCGCCTCCGCCAAGAGCTAACCCACCTCCAAAAAGACAGTCCATTCACAAAGTGTTGCCCACACGTGAGGAGCTGATAAACCAAGTCCAAATCCTTCAGGAGCACCATTCGCTTCCAGTTCAGCCAACAGCCAGCCACCCTCAGCAATCTCAGCAGCAGATGCATCAGTCTCTGCCCCCTATGCCCTCTCCAGAAATAAACCAGTCACCCATCTCCAGTCATGCGATCTACGAGATGCATCATCAGGTTCATCCAGCTCACCAGGTTCATCAACACCACCAGGTGCAACAGGATCACCAGATGCATCCAATCCATCAAAATAAACCAAGTCACCAATCTCAGTCTATCAAAGTGCACTCGGGCCATCACTCACACCAGACTATTCAGACTCAACTCTCTAGCTCCATGGATAGACTTGATAGGATTGAAAGAAAGGAACGCTCAGATAGGCATATCTATGACATGCACCCCGAACCCTTGCATCCAGATCAACAAGTACACCATGCTTATCAGATGCATCCGAGTCATCAGGCTCACCTCTCAAGCTCCATGGACAGACTTGACCGATTGGAGCAGATCCAGCGTTTGGAGCGCATGGAGCGTATGGAGCGAATCGAGAGACTGGAGAGGGCGGACAGACAAATGCATCGGGCACACATGGCTCAAGCCATGTCTCAAGCTATTCAACTACCCCAACAGACTCCGCAACAGTACCTCCAACAGATGCATCAAGCTCATCAAGCCTACCCACCGGCCCAGCCTCCTCCGCCGACCCGCCACATTCACCAGATTGAACACATCCACCAGGTTCAGCCAATCCAGTCAGCTCCTCAGTACCACCAGATCCACCAGCCTCACCAACCTCACCAGACCCAACAGATTCTGTCAACCTTCCAGCCTCATCCTTCACAACAGCAGCAACAACAACAGCAGCTTCAGCAGATGCAGCAGCAGCAACAACTTCAGCAGCAGCAGCAACTTCAACAACAGTTTCAGCAGCAGCAACAGCTTCAGCAACAGCAGATTCAGCAGCAGCAAGCTCAGCAGCAACAACAAATTCAGCAGCAGATTCAGCAGCAGCAACAGCATCGTTCAACCCCACAGATTCCCATTTCACAGGCCAGACAGAGCCCTCAGCCCATGTACCACGACCATCGTCACCACCATCACCATCACAGCCACCATGAAGCCCAGTCCCAAACACAACCACCCAGTACACCCCAACCTCAAACTCAGCACCCCATCGAAGGGTCCACTGTGGAGCCACCTCCTCCTCCACCCTTACCCCCACCTTGCGTGCCGCCTCCGCTCCCAAAGGCCTCACCACAAAAATCAGATTCCAGTCATATGAGTGTAAAGCGGCTACGATGGGAACAGGTGGAAAATTCTGAGGGAACCATCTGGGGACAGGTAAGAAGTTTCAGTCTGATAAGCTGAGTGTTTGTGTGAATTGCTTGTCTTAAATAGCTGGTATTGGGTATTTATAGTATTTGTTCTTGACTTGATGATGTTTTACACCAGTTTTAACTAAAGGAGATCTAAATTTCAAACAGATGAAACAACATGATCCAAACTGACAATGCTAAGTCTCTGGTAATAGCTGGAGAAGAACCTGAAAAAGTAGTATGCCATTTGAGACATATGTGACCCTGGACCACAAAACTAGTCTTAAGTCGCTGGGGTATATTTGTAGCAATAGCCAAGAATACATTGTATGGGTCAAAATTATTGATTTTTCTTTTATGCCACAAATCATTAGGATATTAAGTAAAGATCATGTTCCATGAAGATATTTTGTAAATTTCCTGCTGTAAATATATCAAAACTTAATTTTCAGTTAGTAATATGCATAGCTAAGAACTTCATTTGGACAAATTTAAAAGCGATTTTCTCAGTATTTAGATTTTTTTGCACCTCAGATTCCAGATTTTTAAATAGTTGTGTCTCAGCCAAGTATTGTCCTAACAAACCATGCATCAGTGGAAAGCTTATTTATTCAGCATATTTATTTGAAATCTCAGCTTCAAAAAATTGACCCTTATGACTGGTTTTGTGGTCCAGGGTCACATATGGAACATTTCAGGATGTCCATCGTTTTGAGATTATCTCAATCTGTTAGAATGAAGAATGTAAGGACAGATGTGGTTTCTCACTGCAGTTGGAAGAAGACTCTGATTATGACAAGCTGAGTGACATGGTGAAATACCTAGACTTGGAGCTTCATTTTGGGACCCAAAAGACCCCTGGTGAGTAGAATGTGAGAAAAGTAATATGTATAACTAATTTCCAACTAACAAAAAAGCTGTTGACTAGCTGAGTGGGGAGTTGCTTTCTATATCTTTCAAAGAGAAAGATACAGTGTGGTCCATAGGTAGTAAGCGGCATTGGTTACTTGTAGAGTGTACAGAACTCCATTTCTGTGTCTTCTAGTACTTAAAAGCACAGTGAAGTCCATCATTTAAAGTTAGAAAATGAGGAACACCTGTGAATCTGCCCAGAACTGGCTGTCCTCCAAATCCGAGCATTCGGACAAGACGAGCCATAGTAAAAGAGGACACCAAGATGCCTACGGCATCTCTGAAGAAGTCAACTGAGACAACAATAGCCTGCGCATTTCATAAATCTAGCTCAAACTAAAGGGTTGGAAGAAGAAAGTTGGGGGAAACTCTCACCTTGAAATCCCTTACGAAAAATAAGTTTATTCAAGTGTGCTATTAGTATACTTCTTTTAAGCTAAAAAATAAGAATGGAATACAATGTCGACCCATTAAAAGGTAATAATAACTGTCAAGTTTTGGGGTGTCGATTCCATCTAGATTATCATTCTAAATCCAGTTCAGTCTTTTTTCAGCATTTTGTTCAAAATGTTGTTTCTTTATTTCTTTCTTTTTTTTAATTTATGAAACTTACCCAGATTCAAGTGTTTAAAGAGGTCATCGGATGCAGATTTCACTTTTACATGTTATTTGAACATTAATGTGTGTTGGCAGTGTATGTACACATCTACCTTAATGATAAAAATCCATGCAGTGGTTTTTAATTAATCTGTAAAAATAATACCCCCTTTTTCAAATCGAGCCATTCTCAGATGCCTGTCGGTGTGCCGTCACACCAACAGAGGCCGCTCCCATGATAGTTGATTGACATGAGCTTCTTACCTCAGATCCGCCTTAAATCAGCATGAACAGTCCGACCTCCATTGTTTTGATGCCGGAGCAGGGATGTAAGTTGGACAAGAATATCTCCGATTGAGCGATTGAGGTGTTGTGTTGCTGGATGTAATAATGAACATAGTGGTCGTCATTTACTC
>JAHKKF010519764.1:2458-21891 GCA_019740295.1 Labeo calbasu | reverse complement strand
GCATCATGTAGTGACCTTCTGCAAGAGGTTTGGCTCAAAATCCCTCTGGCTACAGTGCAGGACTTGTATTTTTCATTCCCAAGACGAAATGATGCTGTATTTGCCGCAAAAGTAAGCCCAACACCATACTAATTGTGGTCTAAAACCAGGTGTTTCAGTTTCATTGTCCAACCCCTGTATATATATGACTATTTCTCAAAATTGCAAGTTTATACAGTCTCACGCAATTCTGACTTCATTTCTCAGAATTGCAAGTTTATTCTGACTTTATAACTTACAGTTGTGAGTTTATATCTCACAATTCTGAGGAAAAAAGTCAGATTTGCGAGATAAAAACTCGTAATTGCGAGGGAAAAAAAGTCTGATTTGTGAAATAAAAAGTCGCAATTACCTTTATTTTTTTTATTCAGTGGCGGAAATGGGCTTCCATACTTTAATCATTTATTTGATAAAGAATTCAGTAAAACATAATTACTACTAAAAGAAAAAAATCTATTTAAGTAATTTATTCCTGTGATGGCAAAGCCAAATTTTCATCAGCTCAAGAAACATTTCTTATTAATATCAATTATGGAAACTTTAATACGTCTTTACAGGATTCTTTAAACAAAGTCTGAAAAAACAGCATTTATTTAAAAAATAAATATTTTGTAAAATTATAAATGTCTTTACTGTCACTTTTGATTAATTTAATACATCCTCGCTGAATGAAAGTATTAATTTTTCCAAAAAACAAACAAAAAATCTTTTAAACCTTTAAAAGCATTTTCTTGTTCCAGTATTACATCAGTTTTTCTGTCATTTGAAAATTCCCTCAAATTATATAATACCCACTGACTTCCAAACAATAGTTCCTGCCCAAACTATGAAACATCACTTTCTCACCACTGTTCCCTGAAACATCCAAAAGGAAATCAATAGCACGGTTTACTCATTCAGTACAGAAACTCTTTTTAAAGTGCCATGGGGAAATACTTGAAAAACCAAGGATATTTTATAATACAGAAACTCTGAATGGAAACTGTCTGGAGTCTCTCAAGAACTGCAATGCTATTGTTCAGATCTGATAAGCACATCTCAAGCCCACCATCCATTCATAAGCGCTCTTAATGGCTCTTAATAGCCCTTCATCTATTCACGCGCAGAATAAACGAGTGCAGTAATTACCCTGCCTGCGCCTGGTGGAGGATTCAATCTGTTTATTCATAAAGAGAACAAGGTGCATCCTTAGCGCTGAAGCATCCGAGTACCCTATGTAACACAATAACATAAAGTAATGAAAGATGATTTTTCATTTGGAAGGCTGTTCACAAGTAAACACTCAAATACATACTAACACCAGCATACAAAGATTCTGGTATGACCTACTGCATTTGACATTAATACAGTATCCCAAGTTAATGTTTTTAAAAGTGTTCAACCAAGGCTACATTTATTTGATCAGAAACAGTAATATTCTGAAATATTACAATTCAAAGTTTTCTATTTTCTGTTTTAAAATATAATTTATTCCTGTAATGCAAAGTTACTTTTCAGCAGCCATTATTCCAGTCTTCAGTGTCACATGATTCTTCAGAAATCATTCTAATACGCAGATTTGCTGCTCAAGTACCATTTCTTACTATCTTTTATTATTATTATGATTGCATATATTACATGATATCAAACAGTAATCTACTGGTCTCTTATTAGCAGTAGATAATTCTAGTTTTCTTGACTTTTACATGCACATGGCATAGCTGAAAGCAGGTACCATTTTAAATGAAAGACAGTGAGAGCTTGATTATCATATATTCATGCGCAGGCCTAATAATTTCACAAACTAGCCTGAATCCTAATCTTTCTAGCAAGTGATTCAAAGTGAAAGATGATTTTCTCTTGAGACCCTCAACAGCCTAGAGACATTTTACACAGACAGATCCTGAGTGAAGACTAGAAGACTGCACCTGATGATTCAGACATATCCTAAACTCTCAGAGACTCTTTGAACCAATCAACTTATTTGCTGATTTTATGTAAGATTTTCTATTTCTGCAGAGAGCCCCGATTATACTTTTATATAGAGGTGGGCGATATACCGGTAGATACGATTAACCGGTAGAAATTTGTCAATTGGTAGAGATTTTGGACTCGTGCTGCGTGGTCATGAAAACGTATTGTTTGCATGCATCTTTAAGCACTGCAGTTTAAAAACAAGTGACTTTAAGCCGTTAAAATGCATCAGAAGTGAAAGAAAACTCATTTCACTATATTCGTGCGCTGTCAGGGAGGCGCGACTAGGGAACCAAGTCATTTTTGCCACTTTATAGGCCTTGAACGGTTACCACACTTGTATGTGTCGAAATGCTTGTCTTTGCAGATATCCTTGTAAACACAGTAATTTAGGTGTTAAGTGAAAGCAAACCCTTGAGTAAGAAAATGTGTGTAACAGTATATTGGATCTGGGTAGTTCTTAAAGTGACAGCAGTCTAATATTCCTACTGTCTGTTATTCATGTTAATCGAAGAACAAAAGAGAAAATCTCTCACTGCTCTTGACTAAATCACTTTTCTAAAGTTCATAAGAAAAAAAATACACAGTAAAGAATATGCTTTGTTTATACATGTGATTACTTTATACAATGTATGTACCATTTCTTATTTATTTGTTATACTGTATTTTTTTTTTTGTCTGATTGCTTGTAATAGGAGTTATGCACAGCAGACTTTCGTATTTTGCTAAACAGGTCTCTTTGCTTCTGATTCACATATTTTGCACAATATTTTCTCTTAACCTGTTACATGATAAGAAAGAATGCAAGAAGCTATAGATAAAATTCAACACCTCCTGTTGCAGTTTACTAATGAAGAATAAATGACTGGATGTGTGAAAGACGTCAGCATTTATAGGATTAAGAAGGAACTCAAACTACACTCAGTGGCCAAGTGATGCTTAGGGTCCATGATATTGGCACAGATTCTGTGTAGTGAACAATTCTTTGTGACTGTATATAGTTTTCAAGTTGGAAAAGATGTTTAGTACCTACTTTAAGAGAACCTTAGTTCCCAGGACATCTACATGGTTTACTGAATTAAAATGCTGATAAATTCAAGAAAAGATGAGACATAAACACATGACAGTATGACTGAAATAAAGTGTTAAAAATAAATAAATAAAGCATCATTTTTTTGTAACATTTTTTCAATGGTAATGTAAAACAACCCCATTACTACCTTGTCAAAACCAGCCCTGTTCACAGCGAGCCGTTTTAGTGCTATCCCTTTAAATGCTAATGAGCTCTGCTCACCCCGCCCCTCTCTTCCGTCAGGTGACAAGTGGTTTAACAGACTGTAAATTTAGTAACTTGCTAACTAGCACATTATTAGGAAAGGTGATTTGCAAAGATTCATTAAAAAAACCCTTATGCTCACTTCTTCTGTAGGTGAAGCTGGATCATGAATGATTCGCACGTACATAGACGCATTTAGGTAGTACGGGGATCAGGGAACATCCCTTCAAAAACAAAAGTAATCCACTTTATCTTTATCAGGTCAGATGTCGGGGAATAAATGATGACTGCTGTGTTCATTATTACATCCAACAACAAAACACCTCAATCACTAGGAGACATTCTTGTCTTCCCCTGCTCCGGCGCTGAAACAATGGTGGACTATTCACAGCTCACTCAGGGCGGGTCTGTACTAAAACGCCAGTGACAATCAACAATTGTGGGAGGGGCTTGTGCAACTACATCATTCTGCCAAGAATCTTAGAACAGCCTAATTTGAGAAAGTGCTAATGATTTATGGGGATTTAAAAAAAAAAAAAACTCTGGGTGGATTTTTATCATTATAAGGTGGATGTGTACACAAACTGACAACACACATTTATGTTCAAACAACATGTAAAAGTGAATTTTGCATCCAATAACCCCTTTAAAGGGGTCATCGGTGTGGCGTCACACTGACAGAGGCCGCTCCCATGATAGTTGATTGACATGAGCGTTTTACCTCAGATCAGCTGTAACAGTCCGACCTCCATTGTTTCGATGCTGGAGCAGGGATGTAAGTTAGACAAGAATGTCTCTGATTGAGGTGTTGTGTTGCTGGATGTAATAATGAACATAGTGGTCGTCATTTACTCTGGACATCTGAGCCGCTGAAGATGCAGTAGATTATGTTTGTTTGTGAAGGGAATACGCCTCCCGATCTACATAAATGCGTCTATGTTCGCGCAATTCATTCGTGATCCAGCTTCACGTACAGCGGAAGTGAGTATAAGGGTTTTATTGTTACAGTGAAATGCAATTGCTCATATCGTAACTGTATCTGTTTTTGGTTTTATCACTCACCCCTGCTGTACTTTTAGAGCTCATCAGTCCACTGAAGTAAACTCTTAGCCTTAGCCATGTACCGGCACCCAGGTGGCTAGAGAAGCATTCAACATCCAAAGCTCAATACTAACAGCATGTTCATCGATAGATCTGTTTCTGTTGACAGAAGTTACAGTTTCCATACAGAAGGAATCAAATAACACGCAGTCAGATAACACCACCCACATGAGGTTGTATGTGTAAACCGACACTATAGCGTATTTACACATTTGCTGTGGAGGCTGTTCTCCTATCATACACCACAGTAAATGTGGTCTGTTTTCCTCCCTAGGATAGTTGTTCTTTGCTCAGTTCAACCTTACATTTGGATCTAACACCAAACAATAAGCAACACTATTGAAACCCAAAGAACCAAAACTTTCATAAGGAGTATTTTCCATGTCAGAGTATTCAAGGGACCCAATCTCAAACCTCCTTTAAATGACCCACAAAATGCAAACGAATTAAAGGTGTGTGCATGGTTGTATGAAGCTGCACTTGAATACAAAAGCTAGCTGCCACTGCATTCTGCTTGCACTGTATATGTTTTCAAACCTACGCAATGCTTCCCTGTCCCCTCATAATGAACTGCCACTACCACTGGGTATTTAACATGTGGGTAATCATCTGAAAGCAGTGAATGTGTGTAGTAACCATGGAGACTGATAATCAGTATGATGCAGTTGGAAATCTCTGGAGACATGCTTACAAATGCAATACTCAATACACCAGCTCAGCAGAATTTGTAAAAAAGAAAACATAAAATAAATAAATACCCAATGTAAAATATGATAAATTATTATTGTTATTAAGTAATATTATGATTATTATGGAGAGAACAAATAAATACTCAATACTTATTTAATTAATGAATTAATAATTGTTGTTGTCGTCGTTAAAGGGGTCATCGGATGCTAAGTTCACTTTTTCATGTTGTTTGAACATTAATGTATGTTGGCAGGGTACGTACAAATCTACCCTATAATGATAAAAACCCATGCAGTGGTTTTTAATTAATCTGTAAAAATAATATCTCCTTTTTCAGATCGAGCCGTTCTCAGATGCCTGTCGGTGTGCCGTCACACCCACAGAGGCTGCTCCCATAATAGTTGTTTGACATGAGCTCTTACCTCAGACCAGCTGTCACAGTCCAGTAACTTTCCTTGTTTCGATGCCGAAGCAGGGATGAAAGTTAGATAAGAATATCTCTGATTGAGCGATTGAGGTGTTGTGTTGCTGGATGTAATAATGAACATAGTGGTCGTCATTTACTCCCGACATCTGAGCCACTGAAGATGCAGTAGATTACATTTGTTTGTGAAGGGAATGCGCCTCCTGATCTACATATATCCGTCTATGTTACCGCGAATCATTCATGATCAAGCTTCACTTACAGCAGAAGTGTGTATAAGCGTTTTTTATGAATCTTTGCGATCGCCTTTCCTTATAACATGGTAGTTAGGAAGTTTAGCGGCTAAATGCGGTTAAAGTAAACAAGATCGTCATTCCACAGAGAGAAGAGAGGGGCGGGGTGAGCAGAGCTCATTTGCATTTAAAGGAACAACCCCTTAGAATGAGAGGATTTTTGCAGAGCTCATTTTGAGTTCAAGTTCAGGTGAAAAGGGTGTTGTTTTACAAAACCATTGAGAATTTTTAATCAAAGTATATTAGAGACTTTTCATTAAGACCCTAAAGAATCATATCAACTTGTGGAAATTGGGCATCTGATGACCCTTTTAAAAGACTCCAAAAAGGGAATAGCCAGTTTAAATACATGGTAATAAATGTCCACTGTTGTGTTGCACCAACAGAGGGCGTAATGTCTGAGAACCACTGGTTTAGGGCATCCAAGTTCAACTCAGGTGAAATTCATCTCAATCTCACTTTAAGAATCTGACCCTATAATCCTTAAGGCGTTTTCTTATGTTGCTGACCACTGTTCCAGACATTGGCCAGCTAGCTACATCATCAAACTCTGGCAAGCAGGACCAATCAACTCTTACACCAAATAAGACCAAGCTCAGCACTTTTCAGCCAAGAGCAGCATTTTCAGCCAAAACCAGATCTACATTCATTAGCTCAGTGCATTCAAAACAATGCTGCATGTGGAGAAAATAAGCAAATGTGATTCGGCTGCCTCAAGAAGATGCTTGTGTGGCTATTTTATCGTATTGTCATGAGTGAAGTGTTCTCCACCATGTGGTTTCTGTAAGAATATCCTGTGTAATTAACAGTAAGAGAAGGTCCTTGATTTCAGAAGGACATCTTCTGCAGGACTAATGGAATCTGAATCAGAATGTCACTTAGTGCTAATGACTATGTGTTTGACCTTCATAGCAATTTAAAATGATTAAAAGGTTCTTACGGAAACCTTCTGATGTAATTTCTAAAAGACTAAGTTAAGTGAATGGCCATTTACATTTTTTACCATCTGACTGAAATGACTGGGAGGCCAGTGGAAAATTTCAGATAAAAAAAAAGTGTGATATTATTTACTTTTCTACACTTCTCTAAAAACTGGATTATTTTATTGTATTGAGTAATAATTACAAAAATATTATTACATTTGTACAATTTTTATTCCATTTTCATTGTCTTTGTAATGTTACTATTTTTCTCAAATGGACCTAATATTAATATAAGACTTTGAAAATCCTGAAGTGTTTCCACTGTTGTGTGCTGTATGCATTAGACGTTCAGCTAATGGTCCGTGGACGTGATGCCTGAGGCTGAGACTAGGTTTAGATATTACTGTTATAAATATTTAATAACAAATGTGCCCACCGATGGGCCAGTGACAGTTGAAGAATTTTACGGGGCCTTGGTATCAAAAAGTTTGAAGACGTAATCATTCTTATTGGAATGTGACTTTATAGGCTCTCCATTTTATATAGTATCACCATTTATTTCTTTATTCGCAAATGCTTCTGAAGAGGCTATTTTGAAGGCATCATAGCTTCAGGTAACAGTTCTTCTTTTTGACAGGGAAGATTAAAATCTGCCTGTGCCAGAGGCTTGATGCTGAATCAGGCCAGTGAGTGTTTCTCACAAAAAGCGTTTTAAAATAAATCGACGTGTCAAGAGGAGCTCAGACAAAGTGCATTGGCAATGAGGGCAGCGGTCAGAGCTCAAAGTCTCAAAATGCCACGAAAGTTCAGCCTCAAATACGTGACAGATTTCAATCAGAACTTTTGCGACTCAGACTCAGCAAAAACTGACACAGTGAGCATCAGGGAATGCCATTTGGTAGGTACTGGTATAATAAGCACACAATCTGAACCCAAAAGCAATGGAAAAGTATTAAGATTTAATGAGTTGTCTTTCACTATATTTCTTGCGTTAGCCAAAATATGCCTTCAGCCCACAATGGCGAGTCGTAAAATGTTGGATGATCCATGATGGTCTGCAGCCAGGGTTAGTTAAGTAAAACTACACTCTTAAAACTTGGCTAAAGGTTCTGTATTGGCATCATTATATGGTTCCATTAAGAACTTTTAACGTCCATGGAACCTTTTCATTGCACAAAAAAAACCTTTTAACTTACAGTTTTCTCAGTTTATGTCAGAATTGCAAGAAAAAAATTGGAATTGTGAGATATAAAATCTGACTTCGTTTTTTTCTCTGTTTTTGTTCTTGGTTCTTAGTTAGAGATATAAACTCAGAATTCTGACTGAGTTTTGCACCTCGCAATTCTGACTTTTTTTCTCTGAATTCTAAGTTTACATCTCGGAATTCTGTTTTTTTGTTGTTTTGTTTGTTTTTTGTATGTTTCTGACTTGTTTCTTGCAATTGCAAGTTTACATTTTTCTTGCTAGTGCAAGTTTACATCCCACAGTTCAGACTTTCTTCTCAGAACTACGAGTTAACACCTCAAGTTTATTTCTCACAATTCTCTGTTAATATTTTGCAATTCTGAGTTTGTCTCTCAGAATTGCAATGAAAAAGTTAGAAATCTGATTTTCTCAAAACTGTAAGTTTCCATCTCACAGTTGTTGTTTTTTTGTTTGTTTCTGCCACAAAATAAAATAAAATACAATGAAAAGGTAATTGCAAGTTTTTTTTTCCCTCACAATTCTGACCTTGTAATTGTGAGTTTACATCTCACAGTTCACTTTTTCTTCTCAGAACTGCGAGTTAATACTTCAAGTTTGTTTCTCACAATTCTCCGCTAATATGTTGCAAGTCTCAGTTTGTCTCTCAGAATTGCAAGAAAAAAGTCAGAATTTTGAGAGAGAATTCTGAGTTTATATTTCACAATTCTAAAGTTTATATCTTACATCTCATGACTTTTTTCTCTGAATTCTCACAATTGTTTTTTTTTTGTTTCTGCCACAAAATAAAAAAATTAAATAAAATAAGGTAATTGCAACTTTTTTTCTCACAATTCTGACTTTTTTCTTTTAATTGTGAGTTTGCATCTCACAGCTCAGACTTTCTACTCCAAATTGCGAGTTAACATTTAAAGTTTGTTTCTCGCAATTCTGTTGATATCTTGCAATTCTCAGAATTCTGACTTTCTCAAAATTCTAAGTTTACATCTTATATCTTAACTTTTTTTCTGTGAATTCTATGTTTACATCCCACAATTCAGTTTTTTTTTGTTTCTGCCACAAAATTAAAAAAAAAAAAGTAAATAAATAAAAAGGGAATTTCAGCTTTTTTCTCACAGTTCTGACTTTTTCTTGCAATAAAAAAATTGTTTTTTTTGAGTTAAACATTTCAGGACTTTTTCTCCATATAATAGTGCCCTGATTTTGAACTTCCAAAATGCAGTTTAGATAGATAAGACCCTTCTTCCTCGGCTGGGATCGTTTACAACCGCATTTGGGATCGTTGAAGCCACATTTAAACTGCATTTTGGAAGTTCAAAATCGGGGCACCATACCAGTCCATTATATGGAGAAAAATCCTGAAATGACTCAAAAAACACAATTTCTTTACGGCTGAAGAAAAAAAGACATGAACATCTTGGATGACAAGGAGGTGAGTACATTACCTGTAAATTATTATTATTATTATTATTATTATTATTATTATTATTATTATTATTATTATACAAATGAAAAATGAAACTTTAACTAAAATGAAAATGAAAAAAAAAACTATAAGTGTATCTCAATACTGCAGCCGTCTTGTGGAAGTCATTAGCTCTGATGATTGCTTGGCACGGCTGTAAGACTGCCACAAAATATGAGCCTATTTTACAAGAAGAGATGCACAGGATTACCTCTAATGATTCCCTATTCTAGCATGATAATGTGCCCATGTGCACTGCTAAACTCAAAGCGATTAAGTAATTGTTAAAATGGTGTCATTTTGAAGTCACATATGCCTCATAACTCTCTCTAAATTGCGCACAAACTCAGAGACGTTTCCCTGCCCATTTCCATCTCTTTTTGAATGCATCTGTGAGCTCTATACATAGTCTCTGGTAGCTTTCCTCCCTCCTATGTTTGTCTCTGCAGTGCAGATCTCTCTTGCTGATAACTGCCAGTTCTTTGTAGTGCCAGCTCTGCACTGAGCTCAAGCAGCATGAATGAGCACAGTCTCCTCTCTCACACATGCGCTATAGCAGGGCCATGTTATTTTGTAATGGCATCATGAGCGTGTCTGGGACATCGGTGCATGACTTCAAACAGTTAGGGATGAAATATGAATGTGTTGCCATCTGGGTGACTGTGGTACAGCTCTGCAGTGCAGTATCCCATTGATTCTGGGAACAGCTCCGTTTTTAGTGGATTTCCCTAGATGTCCATGCAGGAAAATGCCATGTTACATGCAAGTTAAGCTTTGTTGAAAGAATGAGAGACATGCTGCAGTGTTTCCCCTGCTATTATATTAGGGGGGCGGCCCTAACAGGTTTATACCTTGTTATTTTATTAAACAAACTAAATGGTCTTATGTTATTCATCTTATTTACACGACGGCAATGTCATTTCTGTCTCTACATGGACGCGCCTCCGTGAAAACCCGGACGGGATCACGGAGTCCATTCATAAAAACGGAATTTACTGTATAGCGCTGAATGCCATGGAATTCGTCAATTTTTGTTGAATCTATCAAATTTGGGTCTGTCATTTAATTGGAATCGCGATATGGACTAATGTCTGTGAATATTAAAATGGTTTAGATATGCGATTGGGTACCGGCACCCCTGCCCCATCCATCCCAAACCCCCCACCCCCCAAAGCTGTGAACCTAGGGGAAACACTGGGCATGCTGTTGATTACTACAGAAATACCCACTCTGGTTGCATATGGAATTTTCACAATATATTAGCAATAATTTTGCTGGCAATATAAAGCTGAACAACATGAATTTTTATTTTATTTTTTTAACCTTGTCTCAACAATTGGTTTGATTCATTTCTATGAATCTTTTCAATTAATCAATTTAAATTTTACGCTGAATTAATGATTTGTTATTTTTAACTTAAAAAAAAAACATCTCAGAAATTAGGCTATTTGTACTGAATATTGTTAAATGGCTGGAAAATATAGAGATATTTGTTCTTTAGCTATTTCATATAAAGTTTGGTGATGGTAAGATATTTTTTTTTCAACAAATTCTTACTTCTATTCAGCCAGAAGTGACAGTTATGACAACATGTTACAAAAGATTACCATTTCAGATAAATGCTGTTCTTTTGCTTTAAAAAAAAAGAGAGGCAAATAAACAAACAAACAAGCAAAACAAAATTTTGAACGGTACTGTATATATGTATTTTTTTCATGGAAATCAACATTGTCAAATATGCTTTGCATTTAACATAAAATAGACTTTCTTTAATTTTCAAGTTATTTTTTTAATCATTAGTTTAATTCCCCATTATACATCAAAATGTATACTCATTTGCATATATTAGTAATTTGGTGAAAATTTCTGCATTTTAGCCATCCAGAACTGCTAAGAGTGGCAGATGCTTTGCTGTAGCATGACAGATGCCCTCAGAAATTACCATTCATTTATGCTGACACCACCCATATGTTTTTAAACTCCTTGTTTAGGGTCTGCAACAGTCTTTCTATATGCAATTAAAGAAAAGCATCATTCAGCAGTATAGAGTAAGACATGGCTTGAAGATACACTCACTTAAACACACTGTTACTGTATGTCCAAACATTCGGATCACGGTCAGAGCATATCTGTCTATATGCAGACATTTCATTTCATTGTGATATTTACTTGGCAATTACATTCTGAGTTGTGAGTTTGCTGGTAAATACACACAAGTACTGACAAGACATTTGTGTTTGTGTGTGTGTCTCAGAAGTCTATGAAAACAAGTGGCTGTAGACCGTCTGTGTGTGTGTGTTTGTGTGTTGGTGCAGCAGGTCAGTGAACCCTGCAGTATCCAGCTAGAAGAACAGATGCCCGGGATGTCACACTCTGTTGTGACCCTGCTCACGGACATGCAGAGAGAAGCATAACCCTGCCAGTTGCCCACTGTTTGTTTGTCTGTCTGTGTGTGTGTGTGTGTGTGTGGCTGTGTACTGTAATACTGATCATCAGAGGCATCTAAGTGGGCAGTAGGGTGGATTTTTGATTCACTGAATCTCTTATGTTTACCACAAAGACTCATTTACTGATTTGTTCAGTGACTCTTTCTGTAAGGTGCATCATTACACCAGTAGGTGGCTACATATTCAGAATGAGTCATTCTATCATTCAATCACATGATTAATGCAAAAACATGAATGACTTTGTTTATCAGTTTGTTCACACATTTATCCACCAACATTATAAAAAAAATTAACTGTAGTCAGACCTAGGGATGTAACAATTCACTTAACTCACAATGCGATGCGATTCACGCTGCTGATTTCACAATACGATTTTCTCATAATTTTTTTTGTAACAAAATGAGGTTAAAGACAAATTATAAATGAAAAAGTGTCCTTTTATAATGCTTGGACAAAATGCTGCACATGTCTTAGTAAAATTTAAATGTCATATAAAAAAAACTAAACTAAAATTTTAAAACAACCCCTGAATCATACAAATACAAGAAATGTCTTCACATAAACTTTAAAATTAAAGTCCCCATGAAATCAAAATTCAAGTTTATTGGCTTCTAGTATAAATATGTTAGCCTTAAGGTTATCTGTAAACTAGTGTGCTCCAAAACAATGACAAAATTTGCATTTAGAAGATAACTTCCACCAATATGGATGAACGATTTTGATGACATCACCCTGCACTTCAGCTTCTCATCAAACTTTCTGTCCAATCAAATGCTCTCTAGAATCCGAAGCGTCCCGCCTCCTACACTATAAATAGACACTGAAGCAGCAGCTGAAATTGGTCACTTGTTCACAGAATTTGTATTTTCTATATGGTGAATGGCACGTAGTACACTATATAGGAGATAGGGAACGATTCAGACAGTGTGAATTGCGTTGGGGTGAATTAAGTCTGGTTTCGCTTTGTGTCACACAAACCGCCACAGTGTGCACAGCCTCCTCTGGTCCAGAGACACGATTGCATGGAGTGGATCCGCGCAGACCACACAACGTATCGGACACATTTGAATTCTACACAGAATGCTATTTAATATACGGATTGTGGCTGTCATACGCTGTCAAATGAGGCTCAGCTCAACAGCTCTAACCCAAGCTGTGATATAAACGAAATGCTATTGGCTGTTTTAAAAAGGGGGCAGGACTGCTGGATATGTCCTACCCTGTCTTCTTGTTTCAGTTGAAATTACATCAACACATAGTGTTTCAAAGCACTTGTGATCCTTCAAAGGCAACCACATTCAAAACATACATGCATTTTTTTAAATATATTGTATCATTTTGAAATTTGAGGTAAGGACAGAATGGTCTAACTTTAGTTTTATGAAATCATACTACATAAAACATCTGAACGAAACACAAATAGCAGATGAGCTGAATTTGAATGCAAATTTATTCTTTGACAGCAGGTCAATGCTAATTTTACCAGGGGAATCCCACCAAAAAAAAAAACGTTTTTTTTTTTTTTTTTCCTGGGGGATCCTAGTTTTGAGTCGCAATTGGGCGTTTTTGTTGTGAATTACACCAGTAAACGGCCACAAGTATTGCTTTGGGTATTGCTTTGTGATTGTGTCATTCACTCAAATTATTCTTTCAAAACCATGAATGAATCTAGGTAGGTAGTGTAGGCATTTTTGTTACACTGGTTGAAAGTCTCTTTACATTCTGATAGCAATCAATTTCTGGGGAAGTCTCAGGACTATAAAATGCTTATATAATACACAAGTCTATCCCAACCTCTCTTTGTCCCCTTCTCCACCGCAGCCTATAAATCCTGCAGAAGAAAGACTGCAGTTTAACAGACTGGAGTCACGCCAGCGTTCCTGCTCTAGATCAATACATAATAGATCGACCGTAAGTCCCTTGCTGAATCTAATTGATGAGCTTGCGCTGCAGGTGTCTCCCCAAACAGAGCTTTCCACACTAATGTCCTGACAGTGTGAAGTGCCCAAGTAATCTGACAGTTTCGAATTAAATATACAATACTAATCCAGCTCAGTCTGTAAACACTGAGACAAGTGTGCTAAAACTCATCAATAAAATGCTGCCCTGCAAGATTTATTAAGTACTGTTCTTGTAAATAAGCAGCACTTAAAGAGAAGACCAAGAAAAACTAATGCAAAAAAAAAAAATCCTTGTGTGAACAAACCAAAGTTGCATGTTAAGAAAGAAAGAAAAATAGCAGTAATACATATGTAAAACATCAGTAGTTGGTGACTAGTGACTGTCTTTTTGACTGAATCAATTATAAGTCTGACTGGTTCAAGATAGTCCTATACTGATTCATTCTAGTGAGTCACTGAATCATTCACTCAAACATTTTGTTCAAAAAAAGTGATTCACTGAATCACTGCTACTCTGTGTCGCTCGAAGATGTGCAGTAATTCTGCTGTGACAGAACTGTTTAGTGTTATACAAAATAATATTGTCTGTAATTACAATAATATTTATTTTATTTATATGCAGACGTACATAGACCTGTACTTTACTGATGAAATAAAAATTTGATGATATATAACAAATAATAAGACTTTTTCATTTTTTTAGTTCTGTAATTCAAACAAGAAAATGTAAACGTCTGAAGTGAAGCTCGGATGAGATCTCTCCCCCTCACTAGTGCACTGAACAAGAGACAAAAGCACCCATTTCCGCTCACGCTAAACGCCTCTTAGTCGGGATTACGTGAATCCAAAAACAAACGTATCAGGAGCAACATGTGAAAGTTATTCTTAGACTAAAGCTCTGTATCAAACTGATTGATGTCAGACAGAAAAACAACTCGCAACAACATAGATGTTGTGTGCCACGGCTGACTGCTGTAAAATATATTTGATTAAAACGCTTCAATTAAATGGGTGGATGTGTACCAAAAGCCAACTTAAAACGGCCCACTGGCTTCCAAACAGGGACGCAGAGTTCTTACGAAAGCCAAGATGTGAACAGAAAGAGTTTGGCAGTGAAGGCGCGTGAGTCACATCAGTGTAATGACTCACTGCAGGTTTATTACAGCCTCTTACTTCTGCCACCCTGCATTAGATTTAGCGGGTGATGGAGGAACGGCTCAGGTTTACAGATTCCTCTAGCTTAACGTTCAAGATGAAATGAATCTCAGTACTTATAAGTAGGCTAATAACTAAACACTGCATATCTGTATAAAGCTTATCTTGCTTTTATTAAAGCTGAAGTTGGTGATTTCGGGATATACAGGGTTCCAAATGTGAAAATGAAAAGAAAAAATGTACGACAGTGATCTAAAATGTGACCCTGGATCACAAAACCAGTCATAAGTCACATGGGTATATTTGTAGCAATAGCCAACAATACATTGGATGGGTCGAAATGATCGATTTTTCTTTTATGCCAAAAATCAATAGGATATTAAGTAAAGATCATGTTCCATGAAGATATTTTGTAAATTTCCTACTGTAAATATATCAAAACTTAACTTTTGATTGTAAAATGCATTGCTAAAACTTAAAAGGTGATTTTATAAATATTTAGATTTTATTTGCACCCTCAGATTCSACATTTTCAAATAGTTGTATCTTGGCCAATTATTGTCCTATCCTAACAGTAGATCAATAGAAAGCTTATTTATTCAGCTTTTTTAATTTAAAAAACCCTTATGACTGGTTTTGTGGTCCAGGGTCACAAATGTTGTTGGGAAAACTATTTGTGTCCAGTGTTTTCTGCAAACAAAAATGCAGCGCTAACCATGATGTTCAATTTGTGAACAAACGACTCTTTTGAACAGTTTCTTACTAAAAAGTCAGTTTGACAGAAGAGAAGAAATTGTTGAATAAATTCATTATTTTTGTTTTCTTTGCGCATAAAAGGTATTCTCATAGCTTAATAAAATTATGTTTGAATCACTGATGACACATGGACTAATTTAACAACGTCCTTACTATCTTTCTAGGCCTTGAATGTGGTAGGCGCGTTGCTGATTTCATCAAAAATATCTTAATTTGTGTTCTGAAAATGAATGATGGTCTTATGGGTTTGGGAAGACAAGAAGGTGATTAACTAATGACAGATTTTTTTTTTTTTTTGATTATTCAGCTAGATTGTAGATTGAATCTGACTCAGTCAGTGAATCATTCATAGATGTCCACAGATGACTCCCTCACTGAACTGCGAGTCACTTTTACATTTGATTTGAAATTAATGATAGGCTGGACAAAGAAATAGCACGCCCCTAAACTCACGCCATTTGTTAAGCCAATATAAAAGCACCACACCACTCTTTGGGAAAATCAACCTACAGTTGTTTATTTGAAGTTGCCATTGCAAAATATTAATGTGGGATATGAAAAAATATATTAACATCTTAAAAATGAATCAAACATTTTTATTATTATTTTTTTTTTTGGGTGAACTATTCCTTTAATGGGTTATTCAGTTAGTTTGTAGATCGAATCTGACTCAGTCGGTGAATCATTCATAGATGTCCACAAATGACTCCCTCACTGAACTGCGAGTCGTTTTTCTTCTACGTTTGATTTGAAATGATTGATTGGCTGGACAAACAAATAGCCCCACCCCTAAACTCACGACATTTGTTGAGCCAGTGTAAAAGCACAACAGCACTTACTTTTTAAGAAAATAAACCTAAAATTGTTTATTTGAAGTTGCTGTTGCAAAGTATTACTGTGGGATATGAGAAAGTATATTAACTTCTTAAAAATGACTCAAAAATTAATTTTCATTTTTGGGTGAACTATCACTTTATTCGTTTATTCATTTAGTTTGTAGACTGAATCTGACTCAGTCAGTCAGTGAATCATTCATAGATGTCCACAAATTTTCGATTCGAAGTAAATGATTCGCTGGACAAATAAATAGTCCCGCCCCTAAACTTACAACACTGATTGAGCCAATATAAAAGCACCACAGCATTTACTATTTGGGGAAAACAACCTACAGTTGTTGACTTTAAAATGCCTTCTCAAAATATTAAAGAAATAGTTCACTCAAAAAATGAAAATTCTGTCATTAATTACTCACCCTCATGTCGTTCCAAACCCGTAAGAACTTCATCTTTGGAACACAACTTAAGATATTTTTTATTAAATCTGAAGGTCTTACGGGTTTGGAACGACATGAGGGTGAGTAATTAATGACAGAATTTTCATTTTTGAGTGAACTATTTCTTTAATGTGGGATATGAGAGTATTATAAACATCCTAAAATGACTAATTTCATATTTTCCGTACCACATCTCAAAGAAAGCCCAAAAGGCCCAACAGATGTTTGAACTGCCAACTTAAAGCTTTTAGCAATCATAGAAGCTGCCAGAATTTGGCTGCAGGCAGGCCTAAAGCACTGCAACAGTATGAGTAGACCGCTGGGTGTGAGCCAGGACTGAAACCAAAGATCAATGAGTGTTTAACATCCCACCTCATTCACCATATTACACATAAACATACTCTAAAGCACAGCAGCTTCCGTTGATTCTGCCTCAGCCTCTGAAGCAGAACCTTCAAAGATCCAGAAACACACATATGAGTGCAAAGAATCATTAGACTATCCAAAGAACAAGTTATTACCAATAACAAGTGCAGATCTGTTTCAGAAGCATGAGTTCATCAGTGAGTCAGAGTCGATTTGTAGTTCATTTCTCCAGCTGGTGCTGGTCATCACTTCAGATTGGACACTTGAGGAAAATGGTTACTCATACTGCGAATTGTGCATAAATGAGATGTCAAGGTATGACAAAGCTGCTTGCCACAATATTCTCAGAGAAGCCTTCACAAAAACTGCTGATATTTCTGTCAGTGCTCATACAAGTTTGATACAGACCACAAAACCAGAGCAAAATGTGAACTCGGAGTACCTGTCTTCTGTCCTGATTTCTAAGATTAAAGCTAAAGAATAAAACAAAACAGTGCTTTGTAGGCATCTAGAAAATGCAAGCTAATGCAACAAGAATTAATATAAATAATGGTTTGGAGCACAAATGCACACACACACACACTCAGCTTCTGGGGGAACAGCACGTACAGGGTTCATACATCAGATAAATGGGAAAGTATGGGACATGTAATCAACCTGATGCACCAAGCAGCTCACTGCTCACATGACTGTACAGCTATGAAATCAGGACGTACCTATATCTGATCAATAACAACAACATTATATACAAAAAAGTCCATTTTAAAAATTGCAATAATTTCAAGTGAAAATCTTACTTTTTTTAAAATGACAATACATGTACTTTTACTGCAAATATTGTATGTATGTATGTTTGTGTGTGTATATATATAAACAGCATGTAAAATGTACTACATAATCTGCAGTTTCAGAGCCAACAGGAAGAATACAGCATCTAAATGAAGTGAAGTTTCTGTCTGCATTAACAAGCAGATGCACTTTTACATCATCATCTGGAATGAAGGAATGATTTGTTTGCTGTGTCTCAGTAGAAAGAGTAGATGATATCCTCAAGAAAATAACAGATAATCAGCCTATTTCTTACCTACTTGTCAGAAATTTTATATAATTTGGAAGCAAAAATGCTTAAATGCTTCTTTGAGAAATTACACTATTAGAATTGATTCCAAATTATGAAAGAATGTGAATTTAATTTAACCTCAACAATAATCTGTTTAGATTGATATTCCAGTCATAAAAGGTGCAGAGAATAGCCAGACATCTGCACTGGTGATGCGTAAAGGAGACAGGTGTTTCTCGGTGTTTCTCCGTGTAATGCTATTTTTCGCATGCACTCCATTTAAATGACAAAGACTTGTTTTAAAGCAACAGAGTACATTAAACTGCGCGTTAACACATGTAGGAAAGCAGACCGCCGTACAGAATGAGGTTAAACCGAGAATCGTGTTGCGGACGGAGCCCGTTGCGCACGTACCTCTCACTTTGGTCAGGGTGAGCACCGGACTGTTACAGGCGGACAGCGGCGCGACCCGGGCCGAATGTTTCTTCATATTGACGAGCTCGGACAGACGGAGCTCAAGCCGCATCGACTACATCCCTAAAGCTGATTGTGACCAAACTGCTCTCGATGTCTCGTGCGCCTCCTCTACCCCTGATCTCTGCTCTCCCCTCCCACTAAACACTCTGCGGTATCCTCCTGCATTCTCCACGCGGGACAGTCACGGTGCTGCAGTTCATTTCTTTTGCCCAATAGAGAATTGCACCGGAGTTTTCACAGCTTAGGTAAATAAACCTCTGCAATGGTGTTGATTCTGCCAGCTGCGTCGCTGTACTTCAACATGTTAACCCCCTTGAGCTGTCAATGTAATCGGAGTAATATGAATGTTTAAAGAGAATGTTAACTAAAAAATATTTTAAAATATAAATAAAACATACGCAGCAAACACAATGAGTTAACAGTTAAATGAGAAACAGAAAAATAGCTACTTAAGAAAATATTTTTAAAAATATTATTTAAAATTATTTGTAGACTATATAATAATAATAATAAAAATAATGATTAATAATAATAACAATAATAAAAATATATATTTAATATATGTTAAATATATTTTATTATATATATATATATATATATATATATATATATATATGATTATTATCAATTA
>JAHKKF010519763.1:0-28000 GCA_019740295.1 Labeo calbasu | reverse complement strand
AATGAACGAAATGACTCGAAAAAAGATTCGTTCATTTTGCTGAACGAGACTCAAAGGACCGAGTCGGTAAAATGATCCGAACTTCCCATCACTAATCCTTTGGAGGTCGCATCCTCTGTAGCCTAGAATTAAATGAGACGGCCTTCGTAGGACGGACGGAAAAGGAAAAAGGAAGTATCACGTTGCTATGAAAACACACTAACAGTCTACACTGGACTCGACAATTGTTGTGTCACGCCGCGGCCGCCTAGTTGCGCTCTAACACTAAATAAATATAGGAAAATTATTTCTAAACTTGGAAAGTAATTTGAAAATAAACTGTTTTTACTTGTTTTATTTTATTGCATATTTGAGGAGCTGCAGCATATATACAACTGACATCTGTTACAGAAAAAGGAGAAGAAAAAAGGAGGACAAAAATGTATTAGTTTTACTGTTTATATTTAAACACCACATGGTCGCTTGTGTTTACATCTGCCGGCATCGCAATTTATTTTCAAATAAACGACCGTTGGTTACGGCGACGCAAAGAATTGTGGGTTATCTGTAGCAGCTAAGGATACACCTCATGCATCCTCCGAATTCCTGTGAAAGAAGGTCGCATTTGGAGTGTCCTACTTGCGTTTCTGAAATGAGACAGCCTCTATGACGTATGTAGCCTTCGAATGCAGCCTCCAGAGGGTGCATCCTTCGTAATGAGACACAACTTGTCATACAGCTCTATCGCGGCTGCGGTGTGTCACGTGACAATCATGACGTGTCGCCATGGAAACAACAAAGGGAACGTTCTAAAATAACGGTCGCCTAAGAAAACTCACTCTGGGGGTCAGATAGAATTTTTTAAACTCACAATTAATTTCTGTGATCAGAATTTTCAGCATCTAGTCTTCAGTGTCAAATGATCCTTCAGAAATCAGTCTAATATGCTGATTTTCTGCTCAAGAAACATGTTATTATCAGAGTATACTTTTTTTAGGATTCTTTTATGAATAGAAAGTGCATTCTTAATTAATAAAAGTATTCATTTCTTTAAAAAATCGTATTGTCCCTAAACAGTAGTGCATGTTATTACAGACATAAAATGATTTTAAAACTATAACTTAAAAGTTAGTGTAATGAAAAAGTTTTCCATCCATTAAATTAAATAATGACAGTCCACTGCACTTTATGTAATTCTAACTATAATCTTTCTCTTTCCACAAAAAGGATACTCATTTCTTACATTAGTATTGATCTTGTACATAAAAGCCTTTAAAGCAGCTGCACGATGTAAAATGAGAGAGCGAGAGCGAGAGAGAGCTCAGTGGAGCCGGTACTAATGGCTGCACTATGACAGTGTGCGTCATGAAGAACACTGTGTCCAATCATCATTTAAGCTGATTTGACAGCTAATTAATGGAGGTGTGAGTGTTTGTGTTCCAGATGGAGCACTGACGTGACAGCATACTGAACACCATACTGAACACGTACGCACTGATCTTTTGCGTATGTTTGAATGTGTCAAAGGCGTTTCTAGACACTGTTTAGGTTGTTCTTTCATCTCAGCCCTCCCTTAAATATCAATAACGTGATGATGTGGTCTTTCTCCAACACTGGCTGAGATTGAGTGGACTGTGTGCGACAAACATGGGACAAACATGTCCCACAACATTTGTTGTCATTTTTAAATAACAACATAAAGAAAAGGTTTTGATCTAATTGCTCACTTGATGAGTCATGAGTCCCCCACAGTGACTGGACAATAATATCAAACATGCTGCATGTTGTTGGATAGTCAACAGTGTCAGCAGGAAGTTGAGTCGTCGAGGCTGTTAACACCCACCCGCTGAGAGATTCACAACAATAAAAATATACATTTCCGTTTAAAGAATTTTAAAGAATTAATACTTTTGTTCAGCTAGAATGCATTAAATTGAACAAAAGTGACAGGAAAGGCATTTATAATGTTACAAAAATGGTGTTAATAAGATATGTTACTACAGCAGAAGTCAGTATATTAGAATGATTTCTGAAGGATCATGTGACAGAGAAGACTGGAGTAATGATGCTAAAAATTCAACTTTGATCACAGAAATAAATTACATTTTAAAATGTATTCAAACAGAAAATAGTTTTTTTTTAAATTGTAATATTTTACAATATTACAATTTTTACTGTATTTTTCATCAAATAAGCCTTAGGGACTGTTCACATACTGTATGTGACCGTGGACCACAATATCAGTCGTAAGGGTAAATTTTTCGTAATTGAGATTTATACATCATCTGAAAGCTAAATAAATACGCTTTACATTGATGCATGGGTTGGTAGGATAGGACAATATTTGGCCAAGATACAACTATTTGAAAATCTGGAATCTGAGGGTGCAAAAAAATTCTAAATATTGAGAAAATGACCTTTAAATTGTCCCAATGATTTTCTTATGTGCTACTTAAGACTGGTTTTGCAGTCCAGGGTCACATATCGTGTCTTTTGCGTGTTCAAGTTCATTATTTCAAATGTAGGCGCATGGCAGCCGCCCTCATAACAGCAGCGAGGCGGTCGCGATGCTCACACAGTGCAACACGCTCGATTTTTTTCCAGGTGTGTTTGCGTCGTATCGAGATAAAAACATCTCAACTTTTCAGAATGCCGCAAGCGCACCGTGGGTTATGTGACAAGAACATATTAATTAATTCATTAAATAATTGTACTCATTATTATACTGAATTGAGTTTTAATATTTTATCCAACCAAAACGCAAAGCTTCCATAAAGAAAAAATGTTTCCAGTAAGCTGAATGCAGGCAGTTACCTGGATGAGCCTGTGTTATTAGTTTTTTTACTGGTTGTTATCCGGGAATATCAAACCTTGGAATTTGGTGACTGACCAATCAGAATCGAGTATTCCACGGAGCCGTGTAATAAATGTTCTATATTACCTTACTCATTCAGCATTTGCTATACTAGTTAATGCATTGTGTTATAGGCTACGTTTACAGTGCATTTTTGTTTTAAAATGAAAACAATCCTCGTCTACACTGGCGTTTTCACAGCGATTCAGAAACAATCTTCGTCCACACTACACAACCGAAAACATGTCACATGACCATTCATGCAGGTACAACTATAGATATGTGTAGGTAGATGCCCTATTATTTATATGGCGGATGCGTCTATGTGCTTGGAGCGGTCGAATGGGGCATATATATATATATCTATGGGTACAACAATGAGCATGATGTTTGGACAGTCATCAAGGATATGCAGAGTGAATTTGGGCAGCCACGCAATTTTTTTCAAAAGTCTCCATTTTACACTGAAACACAACTTCGGAGTTCTCAAACTAAAAAGGGGTCTGTAGTGTTTTCAGAAGTCTCAGTTTTTGAGGGTCCAAAACACTGGAGTATTGTAAACGACAGGTGTAACCTTGCAAAGTTATGAGTTTTAAAACAAAAATGCACTAGTGTAAACGTAGTCTAATTAGCAAGTTAACATTTACTGAGTTGGTTAAGTTTCCACTAATAAAAATATTTAAGTTACATGATAATTTAAAGATAAATGCATGAGTTAACTTTCTTAACTTAAAAATTTTAAGAAAATATCAACTACTTGTCTCTTAAATGTAACTATATTGTTGCTAAGATTTTTTGCATGTTGTTTTAAATTTATGTCCAACTTGATTTTCATTGGCTTTTTTTAAAAAACAAAAAAATATGGTAATTTCATACAATAAACACCCAATTTGCTGCTTATTGATAGTTATGTTTAGGTATTGGGTAGGGTTAAGAGATCTAGAATATGTGCGCCCTGATACACACACATACAACAGTCTGTATTTACATCTGCAAGACATATATTTTTTTTAGAGTGTTTGCTCATCCGTAGTACATCTATAGGACGTTTCCTATCAGATGTCAAATAGACGTTTATTAGATGTCTTTAAGATGTTCATGATTTAGAATGTATGTAAAACTTACATGCGTCTGTCAGATGTTTGTGCACATCAGATGCTTTCCAGATGAAGCGATCTTTAACAGACATCTTGCAGACGTACGTGTGCTGTTGGGGCGGGCATGCATTAATATGTGTTTTATAAGTACTAATAAGCACCAATATGCTAGTAAAATGCATGCTAATTAGCAATTCCTTAAAGGATTAAGTTCACTTCCAGATTAAAAATTTCCTGATAATTTACTCATCCCCATGTTACCCGAGATGTTCATGTCTTTCTTTCTTTGGCTGAAAAGAAAAGGTTTTCAGGGAAAACATTCCACGATCTTTCTCCATATAGTGGACTTCAATGGGGATCAACAGGCTGAAAACTGCCAAATTGTAGTTTCAAACCAGCTTCAACGGGCTCTACACGATCCAAGACGAGGAATAAGGGTCTTATCTAGTGAAACAATATGTCGTTTTCTAAAAAAAAATAGTGTCTGCGACTTATCGCATTACATAATTCTCACTGGAAAGGTCATGCTTGGTTAGTTCTTCATCTGTGTACTCTAGTTCAAAAACGCCATCTCATTTTCTCCTTCAACTTCAAAATTGTCCAACATTGTTTTTTTACCTTTTTGTAAAGGGCTTTCTTTGCACATTTGTAAGCACAGGATCAGTGCTTCCATCTACGTCACAATGTGATTATGTAATGCGTGAAGTCGTGGGTGGAGAGCTAATGCAAGACGAACATCTGTGGTTAAAAAATATGGAAATTTTTATTATTGTTTTTTTTCTTAAATGGCCAATCATTACACTAGATAAGACCCTTATTCCTCAGCTGGGATCGTGTAGAGGCCTTTGAAGCTGCACTGAAACTGCAATTTGGACCTTCAACACCGTTGATCCCCATTGAAGTCCACTATATGGGGAAAATCCTGGAATGTTTCCTTCAAAAACCATAATTTCTTTGTGACTGAAGAAAGAAAGACATGAACATCTTGTATGACATGGGGGTGAGTAAAGTATCAGGAATTTTTTATTCTGGAAGTGAACTAATCCTTTAATGGTGAATAGTGTTCCCTAATCTAAAGTGTTACTTCTGAACGTCTGAAATGGCTAGCGGGACAATGGCCTGAGACTGAACGCACTGATGTGTGCATTACCTGCTGCATGTTCTGCATGGTCTGCTGCAGGAAGTGCAGCTGTTGTTCTTGCGTGTGATCCTCCTCGGTACGGTACGTCTTGCCCTGCTCCTTCTTCAGCAGCTCCACCTCGTTTCTATAAGCATCCAGCTGCCAACGCAGACTGTCGTTTTCCTCCCGCAGAGCGCACGTCTGCGCAGACAGCACTGCTCTCAGACAGGATAGAAGAGATAGAGATAAGACATGAGCATGGATGAAGCTCTTTATCTCATGGCTTCCCTAATCTGATGCAGAGACAGAATTCATGAATTCACACTTTTGTTCCTGGCAGACCACCTTGACTCTGGTGGGACCTGACTGTCCTAGCTGACCAGTATCACCACCTTAAAGTGATTCTCACTGACCCTTTTTATTCTAGCGGGGTGCAACATATGATCTGTTGCTTAACATGCAGCATCAAGACAAGTTCTATCATCAATCCGTCTGGTTGAATCAGCATATACGTGTCAGGCTTTGGAGCAAGTGTTATGATTCAGAGCTGAAATCGATGGTGAAGTTTGCATAACAACTTGGTCACTGTGCTGAGTCTCTGCTGCGTCAACAGAGAATCTCAACTATTAGATATTCCTTCCTGCCACTGGAAATACTACTTTTATTGAGCTGGAGCTTGTGCGCTGTGACAGGTCATGAAATATCGCTGAGCTCAGAATCCCCTGACACTTTCTGCCTCCGTTCTCTGCTGAAGCAATATCATTCATAATCAGATTTGCTGTGGGATACATGCAGGAAGGAGAGTGTAATCACTCATGGTGATATCTCAGCACAAATGCTGTTGTACTCAAGGTTATCTGAAGGATGTGATCGCTCCGTTTGAATAAAACTAATAAATACAAGCGGTCATGGAGGAGCTGATTTGATTAGAGACAAACAGGGCAATTGTGTTTGACATTAAACCGAGTTATTTTTTTCATTAAATCAAGGAATTTACAGTCAGTATCTAGTGATGTACTGATGAACTGGTCGACTTGGCACTTTATAACAGTTCTGTTTCAATGCTTTGTTAATTTAAACTGCACTGGTTTGTGATATTTAGCTGGCAGACATATGATGTATTATTGAAATTATGTGGAATTGTGATAGCCTTGAAAGGATGATTTAAAAATGATAAACAAATTCATTTTGCACTACATCTTTGCATTGTGTTGCATTATGGCTGTAACTTTCCAAATGTTGTTGTAAATTAAATTAATGATGTGGTTGAGGGCTTGTGGGAAAAAGATTATTTATTCATGAATTGTTATTTATTTATACACTACTGTTCAAAAATGTGACATCAGTACAATTTGATCTTTCTTTTTAGAAAGGACGCATTAAATTGATCAAATGACAGTACAGACATCTATGATGTTGTAAAAGATTTCAAATAAATACTGTTCTTATGAACTTTCCATTTATCTACAAATCCTAAAAAAACAACTTTCACACTTTCCACATTTAATTAAGTGCTAAATTTTTGACTAACGATGATTAAGAAATGTTTCTTTAGGAGCAAATCAGCATATTAGAATGACTTCTGAAAGAAACCTTTGATTACTTTAAATTGCAATAATATTTCACAATATTACTGTATTTTGCTGTACTGTTTAGATCAAATAAATGCATCTTTGATTATTTTTATTTTTTTTCAAAATCATAAAAAATCTTTAATCCTTACCCAAAATTTTGAACAGTACTGTATGCATTTTGTTGGGCAAGTGAAAATGTTTGCAGTTCATTTTGCCCTAGCAGAAAAAAAAAGTAGTTTATTAAATGTAATTATGTGGGCACTGAACAAAGGTCTCTGTGGCACTGCATTACATATTCCTCTTATTCTCCAATAACAATGACCTTTATTGAAGATTTATTGCTCGTTTTAATTGCACTGTACATTCACAACCAGTGTATATAAACTAGACGTTAGGCCTTCAAAGGTTGTTTTTCGGTACAGTCGATCCCTGCCTTCAGTATCGTAATGAATCTTAATTATGATAATCAGCAGCTGATCACAGGCCTACCCGTGTCCTCCATTCTCATCTTTTTGCAGGGGTTCTCCTCCAAGTCTTCATCTGACATCTCCATTTCCTCTTCTCTTCGTATTCCCATGATCTCTTCACTGTGAGCATTTCTCAGCTCCTAATGGAGCACAATACAGAAATCAAACGAACACACATCCCATTACTGGCTTCTGTCCAAGACCTTGAATGATTAAAGATTATATTTTGCACACATTAACATTTCCTCTGCTCTGTGTAATTGTACAAGGACACACTTTTATACTTCCATTTGCTGTGAATGTGGCAGTAACGTACATGACAATCACACATACTAATGACATGTTTTTCTGCAATTCTGCTCTAACAATACTCTAATTGAACCTGGAAACTTTTTGACAGGATGAAAAAACAGGCAATGATTTGGCAAGCCCAGGCCCTGGTGATTGATTCCTTAACTTAAAAATACAACCCAGAGGGAAAACCGAGGCTCTGTCGTCTCAGTGCCGTGCAATAGTGAAAGTTCATTTGTCTAGGTCTGAAAATGGAGCGTAAAAATCACATTACACAAACTTCCAAGCCCACTGATCCACTGATAGCCATTATAGGGATCAGCACAAAGGACGTTTAATGCCACCACTGTGAAATCTTGCAGATCTGACTCTATAAAGGGAGCGCATTTGAGCTTTACTTTATCTGTGATTGAATACATTTTATTCTAGCACTGTGTTGCCTGATCTTTCATCTGTTTCTTGAAAGCTGTAGTATCAGAGGAATACAAGTCGAGTTCTGGGTTGTTTCTGATATCATATTTCTCCCTAATTCTCACAATTTCGTTTTACAGGGTTCCCACACCTTTTGACCAAAGAATATCCATTACTTTTTCAGTGGCATTTCCAGACATTCTGGAAAAATCAATAAGGTTTTTATCATTTCTTTTATAAAGACTGCATTCGCAAAGAGCAATTTCTGGCCAACAAAATAGGGTAGGCTAAGGCTAGTTGTCTCTGTTTCTGTAATAATAATGTTTTGAGTCAGAAATTCAAAAGCTTCTTTATTTTTTTCTAGCAGAGATTCTGTTTGTTGGTTTCAAAACTGTACATATTTTAAATACACATGTTTGTAATTTTCCAAACTAAAATCCCAACATCATACTTTTGTAAAACTGTTGAATAAACAAGAAAATAAAACTACATGTATTTTTTAATAAATTACAGTTTCTGTTAGCTAAAGCAATAGCTTATCTTTGGATGTAAAAAAAAAAATCTAGCGCTTAGTATGTTTTTGTACCTTTTTGTATAGAACCTGATATACTATTTAATGGTAATTTAAAAATCTTCATTGACAAGATTTTTCCCATGACTAAAATGAGACGATTATCGTCAATAAACGATAACTCTGACTATATCAACATGCAATATCGCTGATAATGAAAGACGAGACTAAAGTGTATTTTTAAAAATAAAAACTCTACAAAAATGTCTTTTTAATTTCTTCCAAAAAAGGAGACATAATATTACTTTCGCAGACTGCTGTATGTCCCTCTACTACGCAAGCTTTCATGTGTGTGGTTGCCAGATATCAAAAGGTCAAATCCCCAAATAAAAGCATACATTTTCTGCCAGGTGTTTTGCTTACTTTTTACAATCTGGCAACCATGCACGCATGTTCGCTTCTCATTAAGGAAGCATTGACGATGATCTGAAGACACCAACAAACAAGCGATCTCCATGTGAGGTGTTCAGCTTAAATGAAAGTGTCATTCAGCCTGTTTGTTCTCTGTCATGAAATCTTGACTATTATGTTTGTAATTGTGCTTGCTGAATAAATGCACTGCCTCAACCGCTGCTGTTTTAATAGAGAAACATTATTGTATTTTGGAATTATTGGAATTACTATTAGGAATTTCACAGTTTACATTATAATTTTGAGCCAAACAACAACAACAACTCACAATTTATAATTTTTTCTCGCAATTGCGAATTTACATCTTGCAATTCTGACTTTTTTTCTCAGAAATATGAGACATAAACACAATTGCAAGGTTTAACCCTTTAACTGTCACTGTTCCCTCTGTAGGACGCCTAAGCTTACTTCACCATACTACAAATAAATCCTAATCTAATCATGACAAACTATAAATCGTTGGGAAGGTCTAAGACTCCTAAATAGATATTTTACTACTTTTTTGTGTTACAAATTATGTAAGAAAAGTAATAGATTAATACATGTCAAGAGTGCAACTTAAAAAATCCACATCATAACATGAGTTCTGACCTTTGTCACAAAAGACTTTCTTCTTTGCCTTTTTCCCTATCACAATTTAGAAATCATAAGAAATTATATATCAGTTCAAAAATTCATCCTTTGAAAGGCATTTTAAAATCAAACATTGCATTACCACGGAAAATGTAAATCAAAATCATATTACAAAATGTATTCATTTATGAATTATAAAAATTTAAGTCTGGATAGTGCATTTTTATATCTGTGTTCAAAAAACGGGAGTGACAGTTAAAAGGTTAAAGTCAGAATTGTGAGATATAAACTCGCAACTGTGAGGAAAAAAAGCCTGAACTGTTTATATCTCACAATTCTGACTATATACTGTGATTTCTAAGAAAAATGTCAAAATTGTGAGATAAAAATAACCTTTTTTTTATTCAGTGCCGGAAACAGGCTTTCACAGAAAACTCTTTTGAAAAAGTAAAATAAATAAATAAAATATAAATAAAAAATATGTGCAAAAGTGTGCAACTAGCCTCTGCCTATCTATTTTAAAGTTGAGCAAAACAAGAAATATATAGCATTTTTGATTTCTATGATTCTCCCTGATAGTTAAGTACAGGAAAACCTGGAAACTCTGTACTTAACTCTGTATTAATAATTGAATATATCTGATTATTCTGCAACCAGCGCTACAAAACAACAACTTTTCACAGGGGTGGCATCTTAACTGGCTTTCACTTCTCACAGCACCAGAGACTCTGCCACAACGCTGATGTCTTACCTCTTGGCGACTGTGAACTGAAATGGAATCCTTTCATAGACTTGACTTAAAGCAATTAATCAATACAGTCAGTGTATTTCTAAGACTAGGTTTCGGGCCTCACATCACTGCTCATGATATACAGTCGTGGAAAAAGTCAGATGGCTGGAGGAAAGACTGCAGCTGGAGTCGATCACCAGTGAGGGATTTTTACATTTCAAGGTTCATTGGGTATTCTCTTTGCACTAACATCAATTTTGCATACTGGTGACGTTCCATATTACGAATATGGAAATTCCATATTGTGCATTCCAAAGAATTCAGGGGATTCTATGCATAGATGCATACAGGCACATTGTAAGTTAACAAGCACCTCACTTTTCCTTCCTCATAGAGAGCTAATTCAAATTGGATGAGTTATTAACAATTAATTCAGGCTAATCACTGATGAGCATCATTATAATCCTGCCAGTATCTGTTGCCATGGCAGCAATGGAGGTTCTTTCTAGGTGGCAATTTCAAAGAGAGCTCTGCCGCACGAAAGAGCAGAGGCTAGAAAACTGGAATGGTTTCTGCTGTGTGAGGGCCCACAAGTCTGTACAACCAAAAGCCACAAGATACACTGCCATACAAAAAGCTGCCGTGTCAGTGTACCATGTAGAGAAGGGGTCTCAAACTACATTACCTGGGGGCCACTAACCAGGTGTTGTTCTTCTTCAGAGAACAAGCGTAAATATTGACAGAGTACTTTGGCTTTTAAATACATTAAGGTCAAACGGTAGACAAATGACCAATCTTGGCCCATAGTTTGAGGCCCCTGATGTAGAGTCAGCATGACAAAAGGGGAAGAGAAATACCAACCTCGCACTGCTTTCGCCAAATGTCTATGTTCTTGCGCTGCGCTTTTGAGAAATGGTCCCATGCCTTTTGCCTGGTGGCAGCGGTGAACACAGCCGTAATCTGCTCAACTTTGGTGGGTAAGGAAGTCAGACAAGACAAGCCATTTATGTAGAGCTCAGCATCTGCGCCAGCAGTCAGACGCGTCAGGACCCTCGCAACACTTCTCTGAGAGGCCCCTGATCGTGTCTGTTGTACTTACATCTCATTAGCTGCTGTTTCAATTCCTTAGGACTGAGGAAGGCAACAGTCTACAATGATGGATTTGCTGGAGAAGTACTAATAAAGTACTGAGTGTTTGATGTCAAACATTGATTGAGGGTTTAGTTCGAAATGGGTATGTGTGCAGTTTTTGTTTTTGCATTTGGTTTTGGATTTGCATTAGGATTGAGATTTGATCCAGTTGTAAACTGTTGCCTGCTATTTATTAATTTGACCAAGTCTACTGTTTAGTAAACAAATATACGGTCATCTTCTTTACTACAACTCTAAAATACACTTTCTCTTAGTATTTCATGTGCATATGGTGTCAGAGTGTCTTTGTGTAACTTCTGTCAAGCTGCCAATTGCAAATCTCCATCACACATATTCATTCAAGCAAATTACATTTCTCCACTCTTTGTTTGAGTTGGGATATTGGCTTCTCACCTGTCCGGGCGGCAAAAAAAGATGAGTGAATCTGATGTTGGCCTACCTTTAAGTTAAGTTGAACACCTCCACATCTGCTATATGGTCAGAGTGCTTCCACTGAGACTGTACTTACCCAGGGCCCTTCTATGGGCTATGGCTACAGTCACACTGATATAGGCAGCTAGGTCTCAATGCAATCATATCTCCTAGTGTACATTTGTATAGTGTATATCTGCAGGGAACTGTGTAAAGGAAACACTGCGGCTCTGTTCTACGACTAGTGAGCTGCCCTGCTTTCTAACAGCATCCAAACTGAAATAGAACCTCATAACCGAGGGACTATTAATGCAACATATGGAGCTAACTGAAACATAAACACACCACTAATACTTGTTACACCGTGTTCTAGAATACTTGACTCTGATTGGTCACTCGCAGCACTCAGTGGTCGACTATTTGCTATTATTCTCAGTCATCCATGGCAGTGCTGCATGTCAGACAGACATCGTCACTACTTTCATGTCTGTCGTATCACACATCTCAGATTCACACAACAATTTCTTCTCTTCCCTGTCAGTCTTCGACGTGCTTTCATGACAGTACCACACATGCACCGTGGGACTCTCGTGAACATGCGTCAAAGACAGAACTTGTTGAATGAAGTCATTGTTTTTGTCTTCTTTGCACACAAAAAGTATTCTCGTAGCTTCATAACATTACGGTTGAACCAGTGATGTCACATGGCCTATTTTAACAATGTCCTTACTCCCTTTCTGGGCCTTGAGCGTCTCAGTTGCACTTATGTCTATGCAGCTCTCGGATTTCATCAAAAATATCGTAATTTGTTTTCCAAAGATAAATGAAGGTCTTACAGGTTTGGAAGAAGAGGGTGAGTAATTAATGACAGAATTTTCATTTTTGGGTGAACTATCCCTTTAAAATAGTGACAGTACATCCTCTAAATTATCATTTTATGTGTGTACGAAACAGTACTCACTCTCAAAACTGCAATGATTGACACCATGGTAATCATACCAGCACTCTGGCGTCTCGCATGTTTAGTATCCGCTTTTAACCAAAGTAATATTACAGCGACCAAAGACCAAGGAGCTGGTTTAGTCATTTGAACTAAAAAACGACGAGCCGTCGTGTTTGGTTAAAGTTTAAAAGCCTGCTTCCCAGGAGAGTTGCTTGCACTCTTGAATAGTTGCCATGTCTTATAAAGCTTCTTTGGGTTTATTATTTAGGCTCAGCTCATAAAGAGATCCAGTTAATGGAGTTAATAAAGTAGGCAGGTGCAAGGCACTATAATTTGGTATGTGGCTTATTTACAAGAACGCATTTGGATTATTGTTTTTTTGTTTATAGCAAGATCTGGCAACACTAATGAGTCAAAGTGTACCCTGTGATTTCTTGCACAAACAGAAAAGACACAACTCTGATATGCATTTAAATATGTCATTAAAAATTAGTTGTTCAGTTCAGTTCTGCACACACTGCTTAGAATTTCTGTAAATGCGGTTGTCACTACCTGCATTTTTCAATTCGGTTGTAGAATATGGTAAATTACTGAACTGTGTTTGTACAGAACAGGATTCAATTAAGGTTGAACCACTGATGTCACATGGACGGTTTTAACAATGTCCTTACTACCTTCCTCTGCATTGACCGTGGTAGTACCCTTGCTGTCTATGGAGGGTCAGAAAGCTCTCGGATTTCATCAAAAATATGTTGTTGTTGTTGTTTTTTTCAAAAATTAATACCGGTTTGGAACGACATGAGGGTGAGTAATTAATGACAGAATTTTCACTTTTAGATAAACTATCCCTTTAAAATAAAAGTAGTCGAACGCTGTACAAAGCTTTTTGTAACCTTTAAAATAACATTATAACCACTGCAAGCAGACTGGACATTTTAACGTTTTATAAACGTTATTTGTTATTTCAAAACAATGTTCATTTTTATTACATTTTTATTAGTGGTTGACCGATTATTGATAAAATTATTAAAAAGCATTTGAAGAAAGTTTTCGTCAGAGCCTTTGTTTGTTGTTCTTAATTTTGATAATAATTTTCATTTTTATACCAGACATATATAGTACATCGGTTCAAATATCGGTTATCGGTCTACTAGATCTGTAATAATCGGTATTGGCATTGGCCCTGAAAAATATATCCGTTGACCCTTAGTTTTTATAACCTAAATTTGCACCTGGGCCAGTATTATTTAATGTTTTTTGCTTGTTTGTCTTGTTGCTAGTCTAGTTGTTCTGTACAATGTAATGAACTGTTTTTGTTCTCAGCAGAAGATTTAAAGGGGTCTTATTGTATTGTGTATGTCTTTTTAAAATGCAAATGAGCTGCTCCTTCCCACTCGAAACTCCATATTGCATGTATTTTTACTGAAATGACTGGATCTCGAACTTGAAATTTCAGAGGGCAAAGGTAAATGTTACCGACTTAAGATGGACTTTGTTTCAGTGCATCATGGTATTATCTACAGATATATACCTTTTGATATACCTATGATGCCTTAAAATGCTGCCTATGTAGGCAGCTCCCTAGTTTTCGGAACAGAGCCAGTGTCTTGCCTGTTACAGTTAGGGGCAGTGTAGCGTATATGGTAGTTCTGGACATACAAATACACTCCTACTGGCAATACAGTCATATCAAGATGAGTGAGAAAAGTCCAACAATCAGATCAGAGACTGAGCCCACTTAAGGACGGCTATATCATCTTGCTCGGTACAAAGGATGAGTGGTTGTCATGGCAACACTAGATGAAAATCTCATAGTAACCAGTTGGGATGCAAACAGTGAAGGCAGGAGGTATCTTACATTGTGTGAGGATGGCAAGCAGGGAATTCTTAAAGTGTTCTTTGGCCAGCTCCATCTCTTCCTCGTGCTGAGCTTTCTCGTTCATTAGGCGCCGCACGTGGCTGTTCGCCGACTGGATCATGGAGTAGAAATGATTTGCTGTGCGTCGATTCACCTCGCCTCTGTCGATCCACGTGAACAGCACTGCCGTTGCCTCACTGAACTTGTTGTCATCTGGAGAAATGAATGAGGAAAACTGTCATTTTTACTTCAATTACTTATGACAGCGACTGCTGTAACACTTACTTTGCGGATTTGACAAAGCCAGCATACAGTTCAAAATCGCTTTCATGAGAGAACATTTTTCACTTTAACTTCCCTCTAAAGCTTTCAAGTTACATACACACTCCTAAAAATAAGGTGTCTTTGATTCTGTTAAGAATCTTTAATTGGACAAAAGGTCTTTACAGTAGAAAAAGGTTCTTTAGATTATTAAAGGTTATTAAAATGTTCTTCACACTCAGACAATAGTAAAATGGATAATAGGAAAATAGTTCTTTTAAGAACTGTTTACAGAAGGGTTGTTGAGGAACCAAAAATAGTTCTACTGGATCAATACGAAAACCCTCTTTTGGAACCTTTATTTTTATAGGGATAGTTCACCCAAAAATAAAAATTCTGTCATTAATTACTCACCCTCATTTTGTCCCAGAACCGTAAGACCTTCATTCATCTTCAGAACACAAATTAAAATATTTTTGATGAAATCCAAGAGCTTTCTGAACCTGCATAGACAGCAACGCAACTACCACGTTCAAGACCCAGAAAGGTAGTAAAGACATGGTTAAAATAGTCAATGTGACATCAGTGGTTCAACCACAATGTTAGAAACATGCGTCAAAGGCTGACACAGAAATTGTTAAATAAAGTTGTTGTTTTCTTTGTGTTCATGTAGATTCATAAAATTATGGTTGAACCACTGATGTCACTGTGTTGCAGTCTACGCAGAGTTGGAAAGCCCTTGGATTTCATCAAACATATATTTATTTGTGTTCCAAAGATGAACAAAGGTCGTAGGTTTGGTATGACATGAGGGTGAGTTATTAATTACATTTTTGGGTGATCTATCACTTTAAGAATGTACTAAACTTGTTACAGACATTCAGTATTATATCAAATATGCTCTCAAATATATAAAATCTGGAACAATGGTGCAGGTTGGCTGACAATAATTTGGCATTAAATAGAAATTCACTCTATCTGTTTTCTATTACACCTTAAATGATTTTATTATGAACAATTGATTCATGTTTAATTTTTGATATGTCAGACTTCTCTCTGATGACATAGCTGTTCCAATCATTTAGTTCACTTAAAACCCAGGCCTTTCTTACAGTCAAGCAAGTTTGCATTCAGATCTCCAACAAATGATACATAGAACATCTCCATCCTACTTTTTGTCGTTTTTGATCACCTGTTTCACTATATGTCTCAACACTGTATGTACAACTTAAAATGTCATGGATTTTATATGTACATTTTCTATTGTTTTTCAGATTAAGCTATTATATGTCTTTAGACGACTGACATATAGTGCCTAAGTTATATTTACTACTGTTATAGTGCTTTTATGGGTTTGGAACAATACGAGGCTGCTTAAATATGTACAGTCATGGCCAAAAATATCAGCATCCTTGCAATTCTGTCAGAAAATGCAACCCTTCTCTCAGAAAACGGTTGCATTTGCAAATGTTTTCGTACTCACGTGTTTATTTTTATTTTTTTGTTTGCATTGGAACAACAAAAAAAACAAAAAAAAAGTCAAATCTGATACAATTCCACACAGAACCCCAAAAATGCACTGGACAAAATTATTGCCACTCTTAACTTAATATTTGGTAGCACCCCTTTTGGAAAAAATAACTGAAATAAATTAAATAGCTTCCTATAACCATGAATGAGTTTCTTACACATCTCTACTGGAATTTTGGACCACTCTTCTTGTGCAAACTGCTCCAGGTCATTCAGATTTGATGGATGCCTTCCCCCAACTGCTGTTTTGAGATCTCTCCACAGGTGCTCTGGGATTCAGATCTGGATTCATTACTGGCCATTTCAGAACTCTCCAGCACTTTGTTGAGGGCTTTTCATGTGTATTTCGGGTCATTGTCCTGCTGGAAGACCCATTACCTCTGGTGGAGACGCAGCTTTCTGACACTGGCCACTACATTGCGCCCCAAAATTCTTGGTAATCATCAAATTTCATGATACCGTTCACACAGTCAAGGCTCTTCCGTCCACATCCAGGGAGGTTATCTACAGTGCCATGGGCTGTAAACCTGTTGATGATATTGCGCACAGTGGACACATTAGGATCTCTGGAGATGGACTTGTAGCCTTTAGACTGTCCATGTTTTTCCACAATTTTTTCTCTCAAAACCACAGACAACTCTTTACACTTCTTTCTTTTCTCCATGCTCAGTGTGACACACAACACAAAGGTTGAGTCAACTTTTCTCCATTTTAACTGGTTGCAAGTGTGATTACTATGTTGCCCACACCTGTTATTTGCCACAGGTGTGTCTAAATACAAATTACAGGAGCATCACATGCTTAAAAAGCAATTATTTCTTAACACTTTGACCAGGTGCCAGTAAGTTTTACTTCTTGTGAAATTTGATCAAGTTTGACTTTTCTCCTCTGTTTTTTTTGTGTTGTTGCAGTGCAAACAAAAACAATAAGCATATGAATACCAAAACATTTGCAATAGGAACAATTGTCTGAGAGAAGTGTTGCATTTTCTGACAGAATTCCAAGGGTGCCGATATTTTTGGCCATGATTGTATATATATTTTTAAAAACCTTTCAGGCTGTTCTTTTTCAGTCTTACAGTTTTCCTCTAGTGAACTGTATTGATGGAATGTTCAAAATTGTTCAAAGAATGTTCAAAATCCAACAGTTCAAATTCAATTCAAGTAGCTACACACCTGTCCATCATACATATATCCAACCATTCATACAGTATATAACCAACTAGAAGCTTCCTACAGCAACCACTAGAACAACCTTGCGACATAGTTTTAAAATTCAAATCTCCCTGCAAACTACCTAAGGCCTAAATACCCTTCACACCTCAAAATCTCTCTTCCCGAGATTTCGCATTATACAAAACTCATAACCTTCAAACTCTTAATCTCTTTTCATACCGCTCAAGCATTCAGAATGCAAGACTTACAACCTTCACATTTCAAGACCTCACTACACTTTCAGACATGACTTGACAAAATTTCCTTTTCAGTTCTTAAATATAATTTTAAGAGCTAATTTGACATGATTTAGTTTTGCTACCTCTAATTACAGGTGCAGTACGGAGAGGAAAAGAAATGATAGGGGGACTGGGATTGGACGTAATGTCCACATGCTGCAAGCCACTAATTTAAAGACTCTTTTCCTGCATTGTCTTTTTCTATTGGACAAGAACATCATCTCATCAGCGTGTTCAGTCACGGCTCGTGAATCAGTAACTAACCCTGCATTTTTCCTGTCTAAACATGAAGTGTAATTTCAGCCTGAGCAGCTGAGACACGAGGCATTGAGTGTGGCCTCTCCCAAGCTTCAGTAATCTGCTCCCTGTGGACCTGTGTGAAATACATTACTGAAATTGGAAGAATAATTGAATTTTGCCACAAAGTCAGTGCAGTAGGGCTGGCAGTAAATTCGATCCCTCCTTTAATGAGATCCTGTGCACGGAAACAACATCATTCCCTGCGTCTGTGCACTTTTCACCAGACTGTTATTGCTTTATCTCACCACAGCGCAACCGATTTCAAGCCGAGCCAGAGAATGACATCACGAGAGATGTATCAATTATACGTCCAGCTCCTTAAAATATGTGCTCAACTGGTTTAATTTGAATTTTAGATTTGATATCCATTTTAGTCCTTATTTCAATTAAATTGAAGTTATTCCCACATGCCGTTGGTAAGAGACCCAAGGGACTCTGTGCATTTGAGATCAAGAGCAGGTATGTTATTAAGGTGGCGCTCAAACTTCCCAGCTAATTAAAGGAAATTGAATTCTCCCAACCCTCGGGCAAAAATGCCATCTGACTTGAATAAAAATCATTTCTACAGTCAAATGAGCCTACTCTGCCAATCTCGCGTCTAAATGAGAGCTTCCACAAGCAATGCAAATGTGAAATCTCCACACTCTCCCTCGAAATTCCTAGTATTCAATCATCTGACCTCTCCGTAACTCAGACGCTATGTAAGCCGCCACGCTACTGCCAATTCAGCCAGCGTCGGTTATGGTCGGGAAATTAGCTTTGTTTTAAGCATCGCTCATATTAATTTTTCCATGAAAGCGTAATGTGGCAATGAGCATTTACTTGCCAGAAAGCATTAACCAGGGGCTGTTTGAATGAATAGCATTAAAGTGTTTCCAAATGCAAAAGACAGAAAGCAGCAATGGATGAATTAAGAGTCAGTACTGTAAAAAAGGGATGAAGAACAGCCAGATTTGAGGATGAGGGAAACGGTGTATTAATATTAAAAAGGGCTTTATTATTTGGCCATTATTAATGTCTAATTCAGTATTAGACATGCATCACAGGTGAACTCTTCCATTTCTGAAACATTATTTCCATAATGTCATTTTCTATTACATCGATCAACACATTATATGGGCATATTACACTAAAAGATATTATACTATTACAATAAAATGGCGACTTTTTCTAAAGCTAATTTGATAGCTAGCTACATTGTATGAATGATCAATAGACAAAAATCATTTTCTGTTCAGAGTTGATAATTACCTTTGATATTTACATTTTCCTTGCACTTTTCATATTTTAAGCTAAGCTTTCATATTATAAGCTAATTACGTCTCATTATCTCCTTAAAGTACACAAACTTTTGATAAGACTTACTTATGAGTTTATTAATAATGTTTATTAATGAAATGCAAAAGTGCAGCCTGTTGTGGACATTCATCATTTGCGTAAAAAAATCTGTTTAATTGTGTGAAATTGATTATATCAGTCTTACACAATTTTATTTCAAATTAGTTCATTAGTTAACGTTAGTTAACTACATTAGTTAACATGAACTAAGAATAAACTATACTTCTACAGCATTTAATAATTTATGTTAATTTCTGCATTTACTAATGCATAATTAAAATCACAAGTTGTCTTTGTTAACATTAGTTAATGTTCTAGCATGAACTAACAATAAACGACTGTATTTTTAACTAACATTAACAAATATTCATAAAAAGTGTATTAGATGTATTGTCAATCATTTGTTCATGTTAGTTAATACATTAACTAATGGTAACAAATGACATCTTACTGTAAAGTGTTCCCAATTAAATTCCAATTTTCTTTTCTTTTATTTTATTTTTGTGACCCTGGACCACAAAACCAGTCATAAATATCCGCTTTTCTAAAAATTGCTGAATAAATAAGGTTTCCATTGACGTATGGTTTGTTAGGTTAGGTCAATATTTGAAAATCTGGAATCTGAGGGTGCAAAAAAATTAAAATATTAAGAAAATCACCTTTAAAGTTGTCCAAATGAACTTCTTAGCAATGTATATATTACAAATCAAAAAATTAAGTTATGATATACAAAATATCTTCATGGAACATGATCTTTACTTAACATCCTAATGATTTTTGGCATAAAAGGAAAATTGATCATTTGGATCCATACAGTGTATTTTTGGCTATTGCTATAAATATACCCATGCTATTTGTGGTCCAGGGTCACATTTTAAGACTGAAATTCTGTGTCTGAGGAAAAACATTAAAGTCAGGTAAAAGGTCAAATTAAATGGAGTTATGAACATTTTTGCGCTAACAATAAAACAATAAACTGTATACCTAAAAAACAAATAATTGAGGTAAAATATTGTCAGGGCAGTTTTAATACAATCTTAATATAACAAAAAATAAATAAATGGATAAAAAAATGAACAAAGATTAACTGCACAAATGTGCCTAAAAACATCTGTGACACGAATACTGATGTTCATTTGCATGCTGTTGATGCTTAAACAGGTACTGCTAGCTGTAGTCGATAAATATTTGTAGCATAATGGCTCGAGTTTAAACACAGGTTTCACTGGAGAGGCAATTGTATGTCAGGCATGAGCAGAACTGTGCCAAACACCAGAATATTGAAACCCCGTCTGAGATGTTTTGTCTGTTGCCTCCTGGGCTCAATAAACATGAGAACATACAGACAGGGCTCGGGATGTGCCACGCAGGGAGAATGGGAAGTGCTTGACATGGGAAGTGCTGTGATTGCTGATGAGGTGGAGGCTGCAGTCAAGTCCCCATCATCGAAATGAAAGCAGTCTCTCCAGAGAGACAAGAGCTCAGAGAGGCATGGAAACCACCGCAGCCAGCACAACTCAACCATCACTACCTTCCTGGAGCCGCTAGCTGTAATCAAATCACAGCATGGGAAAACAGCTGTCAGCCAGGAACCGGCTCTGAAATTAAAACATGAAAGGTGACGTTACAAATATGTGTGAATGTCAAAGGGGCGTGATGGATTGGCGTAACTCTGAGGTGGAAACGCAGCATGTGGCGCCTTGAAAATGATCCTGTATAATGAAATTTTGACTTATTATATGAGTGTTCAAACCTCTCTAGATTTAGAAATAAACATGGTTAAATCTCACACTAACTATTTTGGTCTGTCTGAAAATGGTAGGAGATCTGGAGAATATTTAAAACCTATCCCTGAGCAATGCTGCTGATGCAACACTTACAGTATGTCCATGCAAAGCCTACTGTAGAAGAGAGAAAAAAAAAATCACAAATTACATTTCTCATTTGGTTCTTATAGACAACAAGGATATAAAAAAGCAAAACGATAACATTGCTTAAGCTTCTCAGAGTTCCCTGAGATAATGTCCCAATTAGGGATGCACCGATACCTCTTTTTCCCTACCTCATGATGAAAATGAACCTGTGAGAACTTTCTCGCAAGACGCGAAATACATACCAATAAGTACACTGCAGTTACCTGTAAAAATGGACACTAGAGGCAGTAAAACAACGAGCACTTGAAATTGTTTTCGTACACAGTTATGATTACAGCTCCATATGTTTTGTTTTCCGAAGCTTGCTCGGTAGCTCAGCCGGCACAGAATTGGACTTAGGATGTGAAATCCTTGGGTACGAATCCTGTGAAAAACATGACTCACAATAAAATAGCTGAAAGATGAGAGATCAAAAAACAAGCGTCATGCTTGCGATTGTGCTACATTATTTTTAAAAACCATGGAGCATTAGAGATATAGCACCACTCAACGGACATTTCAAGTCAGAACTGCGGTCACACATACAAAACCAATGTCGCATAAAACATAACATATATACGTTCATCTATTGCATGGAAAAAACAAACACTCTTTTAGCGCCACTCAGTGGACATTTAACATCAAATATGTCACAAAATGTACATGACGTATTTCACGTCTTGCAAAAAAGTTCCCACAGGTATGTTTTCGTCATGAGATCAGGTTGCTTTTTCCAGAATGAGTCTGATATGTTACTTTTATTTTTGGTACTTGCCAAAACTGTATTTTCAATGCATTTGTCTTTTTTTTTTTTAAATATTGGGTACAGAAACAAAATTTCACCAAATTTTGCTTCATTTACCAAACAGGTATTTCCTTCAGTTATTTTCACACTTAACTATAACCGTTAAAATGTACTGTAATCATAAGAGGTTTTCCTGTAATAATACAGGAAACCACATTCTATACATAAATCTTGTAACAGCAATGAACATTTTTCTTAATTGCAAGTTGCATTTTTTATTATCTGAAACATGCTGTGACTTATATTTCAAAGTGACTCATATAATGCAGTGGACTTAAAGCAAGCAAAACATATTTGTATTTGTCTCAGTGCAGATTGAGAGGGACACATACAGCATAGCAGTGGTTCTCAATGCCAGTCCTCGGGATCCACTGCTCTGCACAGTTTGTATGACACCCTTATTTAACACACCTGATTCAGATCATCAGCTCGTTAGGAGATCCATGAACTAAGCTGAGTGTGTCAGATAAGAGACACATACAAAATGTGCAGAGCATTGGGCCCTGAGGACTGGAGTTGAGAACCACTGCAGTATAGCCTAGTGCAATATGGCTCCTAGTTTTACTTTCGCTTTAAATAAATTCATGTATGCTTGACGTTTAAAATAAATGTTTATAGTGAATGCCTATAATTTTTGCTTGTTTTATATTTACGATTTAGTTTTAAAGGATACCTATTTTTCCCCTTTTTACAAGATGTAATATAAGTCTCAGGTGTCCCCAGAATGTATCTGTGAAGTTTCAGCTCAAAATACCCCACAGATCATTTATTATATCTTTTTGAAAATGCCTATTTTGAGTGGAAGCAGAAACACGCTGTTTTCATGCATGTCACTTTAAATGCAAACAAGCTGCTGCTCCCCGCCCCCTTTTCCAGAATAGGGCTGTGCCTTTACAGCTCTTACCTTGGATACTCTGCTAAAAAACATCTGTTTGGTTTTGATTATCATGTCTATTACACCAAAATCATGTGTTTTAAAACCATATTAGTTTAAACTTCTGATATAGGGTTTCTTGAGCGCACACATCTGCAGCTCACGCACAGAAAGCGGCTGTCACATGGCATGTGAGTACTTAACTAAGTTCTCTTTAATGTCTTATTGCACTGAAACTGTCAAATACACACAAGTTTATGTTAAGAACACACAGGAGTTACAAAAACATTCGGTATGTCTTGTGTGTTTATATTGGATCTGTGTGGCAGCAGTGTAATATACAGTACATAAATAAATCAATAAATCCACTGCTCTCTTGTCTCCTCCCTTTGTTTTGTTTTAGAAAAAGACAAAGACACACCAGAGAGGTAGAGAGCAAGAAGGGTAATAAAACAAAACAATTAGTCCACTAACAAAACAAAACAAACAGACAAAAAAACCTTCCCCTAATAAAAAACAAAACGCCTCATTTGGTTCTTATAGACAACAATAGCCGGGTTTCCATCCAAAGTTGCGACTTTAAGTTATGCGCAAAAATTGGAATATCGCATAAAAATTTGCAAATAAGCACCGTTTTCATCCAATAAGTCAAAGAGAACAAAATAGTCACTTCCTGATAAACTGACTCTATATATTACTAAGTAAAGTAGGAGAAGCCAGTGAACTTAGTAATTTTCATATATAATAAATTACTTCACCTCGCACCTCAGAGCAAGCAGAAAAAACACAATAAATGTGATCATTTCCTTCGGAGGTGGATGCCTGCTGTTTGGGAACGCAGTTGTGTAAGACAGTTCTGGGAGGCAATTACACAGAAATATTTTGACAACAGACTATGCTCAAGCATTTCAGACGCTGTAGAATGAGATCGGTCCACTGGTTAGACGGGTTTGGCCGTCCCATAGCGCAATGTCACATGACTTTTTGATGCGTGTGAAAGAATGTATTCAGCAAATGCGTTTCCATCTCCCATTATTCGCATTAACCCTTTTTCGCACAAATCAAAAACCACCTCAAGCGACCGTAACATTTTTTTTGCAAACTAAGGGATTTTTATTCGAAATGTGGCCTTTCCATCACTCGTTTCTGAAGCGATACTTCAAAATGTGCATAAAAACAGGGTGATGGAAACATAGCTAATGAGATTAAAAGATGAATGGAATACTTCTGCTCAAGTCTCTAACTTCTCAGATTTTCCTGAGATAATGTCCCAATAAATTTGTCTCCTCCACAGGTTCACAAGATGGATTAAATTACTTTTTTAACCACAGATTTTAAGAACTTATAAGCACTCTAAAAGCATATGAAAGCTATTTAATCTAGGCTCAAGTTAAGAGAAACAAAACAAAATGGCATACTTCTGCTTTGTCCCTGGTACAATTTCAGAAGAAAAATAAAATGATCTGAGCAGGTATCCACAGCTCTATACTTTTGCATCATGTCAACATTTTTAGGAGAAACATCTGAAACAAAGTTGAAGCCCAAATGAAAGCCCAGTGGATATGCACTAGATCTTCAGTGCTATGACAGAGCAATTTATGAGCAAGCTCTTGCACACTATGCCATTTCTAGCCACATAACAAACCCATTTTAAGCATATTTAAGCACCCTAAAAGCGAATGCAAACTATTTAGTCAACCTTGGAAACCCTTTGGCTTTCCAGAAGCCCGGTACTGAGTGTTCACTTCATTGGCAATCATTGGTCTCATTGAAGCTGATGAATGGAACTAGCTGATCATATAAACACACCAGTCTCACAGAATAAACAACAGCTGGGGCTGTTCGGCTGGCAGCTGCAGACGGGAAGGAGGACTGAAGCGTAAGAGTCTCAAAACTATGTAGCCACTCAATGTCTGTCACATCATCAGAGATCAGTTGAGGACAGCTGCGAAATGTCTGAAGGAAAGCAGACCTGGCGGTGTAGGTCATCTTACCACATTCCGCTTTTATTAGAAGCATAAAAGTTCTGCCTTGAAGCTTTCCCTAACCCAAATTTCTCCGGGCACTACATTAATGATGACAAATCTGTGCTTTACAGGCTAGATGAGATCATGGCACCACAGTCTGTGGGAAAGCTTACCTTTCAATTTCTCAGCCAAAAGAGCTGCCTCGTGCTCAGAGTAGTGCATTATGGGAGGAGGTGATGGAGGTCTCAGCCGCTCCTCCTGGATTTTCCGTCGGTGCCGCTCCTCTCGTGCCAGCAATCTTTGTTTGCACTCCCACTCATACAAGTCATCTCTCGCCTGAGCAAAATCTACATGTATGCGGCCCGAATCCTTTTTATCAGTGCTGGAGCCAATGCGCATCCGATAGCCTAGGACAACAAACATTATTCAGCAAACAGAGCTCTCGTACAGGCTATCAAATATCAGTGCGCCAGAATAAACATCTTGAATGCAAAACAGTGTTTGCTCATTCTAAGATGTTCCTTCCTGCAACACATAAAAGACCCTTCTCAATAAAACAGTACAGCCGGTCATCAGCCTATGTTGCGTGCATATGCCTCAGATGTTGCATATATGCTGGTACCTAGCTGATTGGGAACAGATTTAAACTGGTCTTTTCAGCAAAGAAAAATTAAGATGCATGTATGTTCATACTATGTTGCCATCTATTATAGTAAAACAAGAGAAGCACACAAAATTACATGTATAAATTAAAAAAATGTGAAAAAAAAAAAAAAAAAAAAAACAGAGAGGTGAAGAAACAAAACCAATAGGGTCTGGCTGCAGACATATTTATTATTTATAATAATATATTTATTATTATTATTGAATTGNTGCATGTATGTTCATACTATGTTGCCATCTATTATAGTAAAACAAGAGAAGCACACAAAATTACATGTATAAATTAAAAAAATGTGAAAAAAAAAAAACAAAAAAAAAACAGAGAGGTGAAGAAACAAAACCAATAGGGTCTGGCTGCAGACATATTTATTATTTATAATAATATATTTATTATTATTATTGAATTGAATATCTCAACTTTACAATGTCACTCGCAATCGCAACTTGCACTCTCTGCTACCTGCGACGTCACTTGCAATCCACACAAATCGTGCATGTTGCCAATGGAGACAAGACGCTGTGGTGGTTAAACGATTAAAACTATTTTAATAGCAAAACGTGCAGGCTCCTGCAAGTCATCTGTAGGAGATAAAGACAAAGACTTGCAAATCCGTGGCCACAGAACAGCAGAATATGAACGCAATGCGCAAAGTTTCTCGTTAAGTGTTTTCCTCCTGTAGAAAACTATTAACACTTAATATGGATTAATGTATTAAGACAGTGCTATTAAAAGACTAAATTCTATATACAGTTTATTAATATAATGTATATGTATATAGTTTTCTTCTGCAAAATGTGACATAATGTGGACTAAGATGATAGACTAAACTCAATATGTTCCTCTTCATTATTAAAACAACCACAGACAAGCAGGTGAGCCCAGAATAAACGCTGTGTTTATTCACGTTTTCCCATATAGAATAATCTCTACAGGCCTTTTATATTGTAGTCTTTGTCCATTATGCTACATTATGTGTTTTATTAGTGATTTTCCACGGGAGGAAAACGTCTATTTAATACATTGCGTTCTGTGCATGTCTGCTTGCCTATACGGAGTTGGTTCTTTTAATATCACTTAATGCATTTCTTATTGCGCATTCATATCTGTTGTTATATAATTTGTCAACAGTAAGGTTTATACTGAATTTGGGCTTTATCATCTTAGTCTGTTTTGCCACATTAAGCGTTTGTTGGGCAAGTAGGTATAAAAGTGAAAGTTTGTGCATTGTATTCATGGTCATACGGTTGCCTTGAAGTATATTTAATTAAAAAACTACATATCAAATTAGATTTTTAATGGCACTTATTGTATCTTAATACATTAAGCCATATTAAGTGTTTATGGTTTTCTACGGGAGAAAAACGCTTAACGAGAGACTTTGCGCATTCATATTCCGTTCATATTTAGCTGTTCTGAGGTCACGGATTTGCAGGTCTTTGTCTTAATCTCCTACAGATGACTTGCAGGAGCCTGTATGTTTTGCTATTAAATTCGTTTTAATAGTTTAACCACCACAGCTTCTTGTCTCCATTGGCAACACACATGATTTGCGTGGATTGCAAGTGACGTTGCAGATAGCAGAGAGTGCAAGTGATGATTGCGAGTGACATTGTAATTTAGTTACTTTTTTCTTGTCTTCACCACCTGGCTACTGTTGTAAAATGTTGAGAGATTCAATTAAAAAATAATAAATAAATAAAATAAAATAAAAAAATAAAATAGACTACAAGTGACGTCACTTCCGAATGTGCAGGCATCTAAGAGTCTAAATCTGAGAGTGCACGTCTGAAAATGCAAGTGCATGTCTGCAGCCAGACCCTTCTCAACAAAACCCTTCTCTTATGAAAAGAGTTTCATAACATTTTTTTTTTTTTTTTTACATATATCCACTTTTTTTCCTGAGTAACAAATATGCGGTGCCCTGATGGATTCTAACTTACATTTGGGTGCTCTCGTGTTTGTGTCTCCATAGAAATCCATGTTAAAATGGGGTAAAAAAGACTGACTGATTTAATTAAACTGAAATTCAGCTGTGTTAAGCGGAGCTGTTGTTGGCTGCCGCAGTAACTGCAATAATCTTAAGGAATTTCTGTAAAGTACTTGTATTGTGTACCAGCAAATTTGTCTGTGACCAGCAGTGTTACATGATGACAAAAGAAAACAAGCATGGCTTGCAGTGCTTAAGTTAAAATACTGTGTGTGAAATAATAAAATAATGTGTGCTCATATCAATTTATAGGCAAAATTTCTCAATCTTTGTCCCGTTTGGGAGCTGTATGTAGGATACGTGGGCTCATGGGTTTTTTAATGCAGCTAACTAGAAACACCAGAGACCGGTATTTTGCCCATTTTTCAACCCCTGCCAAATTATTATCCCCTCTCCTTGAAATCGCTACCTGATTTGCCTAATCCTAACCCCTCCCCCACACCTAACCCTGAACCTACTAATACTA
>JAHKKF010519762.1:0-12765 GCA_019740295.1 Labeo calbasu | reverse complement strand
AACTTTTTAATTTGACCCTTAAACAATCTCGTAATTGCAGATAACTAAAAAATTCTTTATTACTCAAATTATATTTTTCCTTTAACTGTTCAAATGACGAAGCACTAGGGTTTAACTATAAACTTTTGTTTGAATTTGCTTAAAATGACAATGATTGTAGTTACATTACATAATGCACATTTCGTTAAAAGTGCTTCCCTTCATACAATAAAATTTACAGTCAAATTTTCATGCACCCATTTTACACTGATTTTGGTTTTAAATGGTCATTGGTTATTTTATTCACCCCTTACCACATAGAAACTGAAAATTATACACAAAGAACCATTTAAAAAAGAAAGAAAGAAAGAAAGAAAGACACAGCTGCATAAAAAGACAGTACAGAACTTGCTATATCATATGGCATGAAAAGACTTGTCTATGCTGATTACAGATTTAATAATATTACTAATAATAATAATAATAACAACAAAAGTTCCACACCTGAATTGACATGCTTATCTGCTGTAGATCTCCACAGTCTTTCCACACGACCTGACACCAAAAACAACTTTTTTCACATGGCGGACCAAAACTTTGTATTTCATTCAGACATTACAGCCTATGTTCCACCAAGACAATGATCTGGAAGCTGAGCAGGAAAGGTTAACAGTGATGTTTTGGTCCGCCATGTGACTTTAGCTAAATTTATAGAAAGTAAATTTATATTAACGTTATGTACTTTGACTTAGCTGCATCTTATTACTACCTACAGTAGGAGTGTAACTGTCCAGGATACCTGCAATTTTCAAAATCAGTGATCCCATATGTAATGAAAATTTACTCATCCTCAGGCCTCAAGTTGTGTGCTTCATTCCTCATCAGAACACAAAGATTATAACAATTATTATTACTTATAAGATTAACATATGCACTTACACATGCAAAACATAGGTGTAGGCGAGCAAATGCGCCCAGAATGTGAATGCAACGCTTTTTAATTGCAAGTTAGGTTGAGCGTTTTCCCATAGAAAACCATTACAAAGACAGTAGTGACAATGGAGGACCAAATTCTGTGTACTTTTTTTTTTTTTTTAAATATGAACATGTACAGGTGAATATGAAAGGGGGGAAAGCGCCTACCTTGCAATTTAACATTACCATGCTGCATTCATATTCATAATCAAGTGTACAGCCTACTGAATTTGCTCTCAAAACGTTTTTTTAATATAGATGAGGTTAGCCACACTCAGCTTTTCAAAATGTCCCGCCATGTAAAGGGGTCATCAGATGCAAAGTTCAGTTTTACATGTTGTTTGAACATTAATGTTTTGGCAGTGTATGTACACATCTACCCTATAATGATAAAAATCCATGCAGTGGTTTTGTAATTAATCTGTAAAAATAATATCCCCTTTTTTAAATCGAGCCATTCTCAGATGCCTTGGCCTCTCCCACGATAGTTGATTGACATCAGACCTGTCCTACAATAGCTGTAACAATCCGACCTCCATTGTTTCGATGCCGGAGAAGGGATGTAAGTTAGACAAGAATATATCCAATCAAGTGATTGAGGTGTTGTGTTGCTGGATGTAATAATAAACATAGTGGTCGTCATTTACTCCTGACATCTGAGCCACTGAAGATGCAGTGGATTACTTTTGTTTGTGAAGGGAATGTGCCTCCCGATCTACATAAATGCATCTATGTTCGCGCAAATCATTCGTGATCCAGCTTCATCTACAGCAGGAGTATAAAGTTTTATTTTTAAGAATCTCTGCAATCACCTTTCCTAATAACGTGATAGTTAGTAAGTTTAGCAGCTAAACGCGCTAAATGCGGATAAAGTAAACAGGCTCGTCACTCCACAGAGAGAAGAGAGGGGTGGGGCGAGCAGAGCTCATTTGCATTTAAAGGAACAATCCCCTCAGAATGGGTTGATTTTTGCAGAGCTCATTTTGACACGGTAAAAAGGGTGCTGTTTTACACAACCATTGTGAATTTTTAACCAAAGTATATTATAGACTTTTCATTAAGACTCTAAAGAATCATATCAACTTGTGGAAAGCAGGCATCCAATGACCCCTGTAAGAGTTTGAAAAACTGTCGGCTACTTCCAGATAAGCAAAGACTTTAGCGTTATATATACTGAAACGGACTTTGATATGAATAACAAGTTTACTAAAGCTTGTTTTGAGTCTTTTGAGGTCAACTGATCTTTATTTCAAACTGAAAATTGAAGGATGTGTGCTGCAGTTTTTGGTGTTTTGCCTTTCAGCTCTCGACAACAGTTGAGCACTGAACTGAACTGAACACCATTTAGAAATGCTAATTTTAGCTTCGAAACTACACTTATAATAACACAATAACACAAATGCGCAGCTACACTATATAAAATATTATTCACATGTTGTATGAAAGACTTACCACAGTGGTTGGCATGATGTCTGCTGTAGTATTGTCCGAATTTGTTGCAGTTGGTGAAACAGGCCCACTGAAGAAAGAGCGTGTTATTCAGTACAGAAACAATTTAGCCAACTGTTGTGGGCAGAGCTAAACTAGTGGCAAATTTGAATCTGCGTCTTCATGAGCGGATTGCGCGCACACACACTCTAAACCTACCATTGCAGAAAACAATACCAAATAATGATTAAAATGAGCATATATCTGCAAGACAAGGTTAAAAGAGTAGTAAAAGTATTTTAAAATAATTAACAGTACATGCAGACTACTGTATGTACAAATATTATTATTTGACCTCAAAAACCTCACTTTAAAGGAGAAGTCCACTTCCAAAACAAAGATTCACATATAATGTACTCACCCCCTTGTCATCCAGGATGTTCATATCTTTCTTTCTTCAGTCATAAAGAAATTACATTTTTTGGGGGAAACATTTCTGCATTTTTCTTTATATAATGGACTGGTATGGTGCCCCAATTTTGAACTTCCAAAAGGCAGTTTAAATGCGGCTTCAAACGATCCCAAATGCGGTTGTAAACGATCCCAGCCGAGGAAGAAGGGTCTTATTTAGCAAAACGATTGGCTATTTTCATTAAAAAAATACAATTTAAAAACTTTTTAATCTCAAATGCTCGTCTTGCCTTTCTCTCCATGAACTCTGTGTATTCTGACTCAAGACAGTTAGGGTATGTCGAAAAACAGCGATATAGGGCGATTTTGAAGTTGAGGGCGAACATGAGATGGGAGTTTTTCGACATACCCTAACTGTGAAGAACCGGAACAAAAACAGTCCAAGCAGAGTAAGACAAGACGAGCGTTTGGCATTAAAAAGTATATAAATTATATTCTTTTTATTAAAATAAACCGATCATTATGCTAGATAAGACCCTTCTTTCTCAGCTGAGATCGTTTACAACTGCATTTGGGATTGTTTGAAGACACATTTAAACTGCATTTTGGAAGTTCAAAATCAGGGCACCATAAACCTAAAATGTTTTCCTCAAAAAAACATAATTTCTTTACGACTGAAGAAAGAAAGACATGGAAATCTTGGATGACAAGGGGGTGAATAAATTATTTGTAAATAAACTGTTGTTCTGGAAGTGGAGTTCTCCTTTAAAGACTTTGACTAAGTGATTTATGGTTCAATTTGTCCTATTTTACAGTAATAATCTGTAATTATTACATAACAGTTTTGTTAAATTACACATTACTCAATACAGAAAATTACAAATACAGAAAATGTTCTTTTAAAGAACAGAAAATGTATTTAATATCAAAATACAAGCAATTGTCTGTAAATTTAATGGTGGAACTTTAAAATACAGAAAATATCTGTAAAACAACAGGTATTTCATTGTATAATGAAAAAAGTTAAAATTCTGTAAATAATAATAATTATTATTATTATTAATTATTATTACAGATAATTGTGTCTGATTTGTATCAGACACTCCACTGTGGTGATATTTTAATGAGGACATCATTTTACGTGCAGGCTCTCTGTCTGGGACTTAAGGAAGGTGAAAATACCACATATCCTCCATTGTTACTTCTACTGTAGAAATTCCACTCCTCGCCATCCCCTGCATTTTGATTTTTGATTCCTGCAGTCCTGAATCTTGTTTACCCTCATCAAGAACTGTATTTATGGGCCAATTGCTCACTGTCTCTCTGCAAAGTCATGTTGTTCACTTGTGACTGCAACTCTGAGTGGTTCTCTATGTTGCACCCTAGGTTTTGACACCTGCTTTGTGTATCTGTTTTTGGCTGCCATTTTGGATTAGTGATTTGTTTTTGCCTGCTAGTTACTGACCTCTGGTTTGCCTTCCAGTAAACCGCCTGACTACGACAATTCGGAACGTCCAACGTCCATTTGGAACACAGGGATCATCCTTATGCCCTAAGCCCTTTGAAGCTCTTACTCCGGATATATCCCGCTTGGAACGCACCAAATGAGTTTGTCTTTCCCTAATAAATCAACACTGGATTTTCCTGAGTACATTCATCATGAGTTACATCCACCATAAACATCATACACACAATACTGTTTTATATATACTGTAAACATTACTTTTTCTATTGTGTATTCCAATCAGTGCTTGATGTAGAAAAAATAAATTTCTGTTCCATATGCGCCACTTCTGTCAAACAGTGGATTTACAATTTTATATTATCCAAAGTGTTGAGATTTTTAGAAAGCCTATTAGCTCATATAGAACTGTCTGGAGCAGATAAAATAGAATTGATCATTCGGACACATTCTACGTACAGTATCTCACATATGTGAGTACACCCCTCACATTTCAGCAATCATTTTAGTATATCTTCTCAAGGGACAATACTATAGAAATGAAGCAAGCCTCTTCTGAAGCTGGCTTACAAGAAAGCCCGCAAACAATTTGCTGAAGACAACCTGTCCAAGAGCATGAATTACTGGAACCATGTCCTGTGGTCTGATGAGACTAAGATAAACTTGTTTGGCTCAGATGGTGTCCAGTATGTGTGGTGATGCCCTGGTGAGGAGTACCAAGAAAATTGTGTCTCTCCTACAGTCAAGCATGGTGGTGGTACGCCATTCCTTATGGATCCGTGCGCTTTTTCCCAGTCATTCCCTTCAGTGAACTCTGGGTCCTCCATTGCCCCGCAGTCCGGATTAGAGCGGAGTAGTCCGTGACTGTGCTCCAACAAGGAGTCTCCTTCGCCTCCTGAAGGTTGTGGCATATGTCTCAGCATCCTCCACGGTTATTTCACCGTGTTACCCCTAACATCTTCAGATATTTTATTTTACCCAGTCTCCACATGGCCTTAAAATTCGTCATTGTGCTCCGCCCCCCCAACAGTTGCTTCAGACACCTGGCACCCCTGGTGGGTTCGTTATCTGGCTTACGGGGTGTTGGGAAGGTTACATGTTGAGCTTCATTTGTCCTGACACGCTTGCCTGTCAGCATCTGTTCCTCAACTACGTAACACGGTTCAGGATTGTGGCGTTTTCCAGAGGAGACCACAAATACGTCAGTTATTACGTAACTTCGTAGAGTATGACTGAAGGGAAACGTCTCGGTTACATCTGTAACCCTCATTCCCTGAAGGAGGGAATGGAGACGTTGCGTCCACCTGCCACAGTCTTGAACTTGTCACTCTGCTGAGTGACTGGTGGTGTGTGCACTTATAGTGTTCTGATTGGAGTGATAATGAGGAACAGGTGTGGGTTATTAATATTCTGGAGATTGTGATGATGGTGTGAGGAGAGAGCCTAGTGTGACCATGACAATATTATGGTATGGACCACAATATCTTAATTATACATCTGAAATACTAGCTTTGGTAATTGTAGTTCCTTGGGGATCAATTCTTACCACATTTTTTTTTTCTTTATATGCTGCCTGTGGTGTCTATTTTAAAAAAAAAAAAAAAAAAAACATTTTATCATACAGTTGTTATGCTGAATAATTCCAATGCGCTTGACAATGCAGCTTGTTTACAGAACATAAGGCTTGTATGCAAACTTTCCGAAGCTAAACAACAACAAAACTTATGTTATTAAGGGTTCCAATGCTTCAAATGAACTCCAGCTTAGTCTGGCCTTACTAAATCCAGTGTGAAAAACTTTTGTTTTGTTTGTTTTTTTTTTTTTTAAATAAAATCTACTACTTAATTCCATCACCTGAATCCAATATAACATTTGTAATATTTCAAGGAAGATTTAAGCTCTACTTTTATGTTTCCAATGGTTAACTACACAGTGCACTTTGCTCGAGCCCCTGCCCCTTCGAAGCCCCCCCGGTCTGCGAATGTGCCTTCTTAATGCCATTTCGCCCCCTGCCCCCCCGGAGATCTATGCACGCCACTGGTTAACCATATGATAGCCTAACCCTAACCCTAGGAACACAGGACCCTTTGTCTAGTGTTCATTATATAAATCTAAGGAACATAGGACTCTTTGTCATGTCTTCATTATGTGCCCTGGGACCTTGGGAACATAGGAATGACGCTAGCGGTCTGTGTTGCCAGGACAAAACATAAGTATGCATGATAGAGCCTTCTCTTGAGTGCATCCTAAACTTTGGAATAATTTCCCTGTCTTTGTCAGGTCTGCCAAATCATTGGCTATGTTTTCAAAGTCACACTAAAAACACTTTTGCCTACTATATGGGAACCTTCATGAAGGGTTATCAACTGCTACTGTTTAATTTATCATTAATTGATTTATTGTTTAGGATTGTGAATTGTGAAAGACTTTTGTTGCATTAAATGTTACATAAATTCATTAAAATGAACAGACAGACAGCAAGAGACAAACAGAGGTCGTTGTATATTTATTGTTGATCCATAAAATAAAACAGTGAACAACAAAGGTAACACATTAAGTATCTCTTTGGAAAATAACCTGCAAACTGCCATATAACCACCAGTTGGTGCTATTATATTTAAAATGACCAGAAGAACTTTGTGCAAATTGTTTAATGGCATAAAAAACAAATCAATCACCTGTCACAACAGAACAGGTTTGATTACAGTACAGACATCTTTTAAATGTGGTTACATCCAGCACATCAAACATCACAGGTCAAAACATTTCTATAGTATTTTTTACACAATTCTTACATAAAAATATACACCTTGCTTCTGCATCCTGACAGTTAAGATGTAGGGAATGCTAATGCAGTGATGCAGTGGTTTAGATCTCACTCTCATATGTGTGTAAGTACGTTTTCAAAGAGAGAATCTCCTCAAAGGTCCTGCTGGTGCGGCGATAAAAGTCTAGTCCTGTAAGTAACTCCACATCTCGTATACGTGCTGTGTGTGTCTTCATCAGTTCCTCAACCCACTTTGTCTCGTCCTCTGAACTCTGGATGAGGAGAAGTATGTTAAACACTCACAAAGTAGTTCTTGCTTCTTATTGTGTAGCAAACCTATTCAGCTTCTGCATTTAATAACATACTGCGTTAATTTCATCCTATTCTCTGTGTGCCACATCTGTGACTTGCTGTTGTGTACCATTAAAGACAATAAAATGATTAAAGTTGACATAGTTGTAACCTGGGGCAGGTGGGGTTTGTAAATGATTTTATTAGCATAATTTCTTTTGACAGGCTGGATACTTGCATATTTACAGTACTATCAATCATAACAGTGGCACTGTCAGACTATCCATATAAGCATCTTTTTGCAAATATACAGTATTTACTGTAAAACGTAATCAATAGTGTGGCAGAAGAAAAGTGAAGAGAACTTACATTACAGGTTTCATCATTATCTGATCGGTGTGGAAGGATGAAAGAGAACACACTGAGAGGACCAGTACAGGAGTCAACAGTCTGTGTGTAATCCAGACAACTTGTAACTACAATGTAGTAATGACTTGGGATTTGTACAGAGCCACTGACATACCTTTAAACAAAGAAAGAGTTACATACTCAGAAAGAAGGATTATAAAAATGTATGTACATACTTGTACCACTTGTTAGGTCTGTGTCAACTAGTCATGGATCAGATAACTTCAGATGCAGCATGGATCTGGCAGTGGAGATATGCATGCATTCATCACACACACCATCTTAGGTGCACAGACGTTCTCTCCACACACATACTGTTTGTTAACAAGCATCGCCAGAAAGAGCAAAGACTGCTGATGCTACATGTGGAGTCATTCAAGATAAACACTGATCCAAAGACCTGTCAACTGCTGATGCACTTAAATGAACTAATATATAAGTGATAAGTCTAAGACTGTGAAGACAACTCACTGTTTTATTGTCTCTGCTGAATCCCTAAGACCATTGTAGTCATAGTCAAAGATGGGTCCAACGACCACATTCACTCCATTTCTCTCACTAGCATAACGTCTCACAAGTGATTTCTGAAAATAACTCCACACACCTGAAACAGCCAAACAAAGATAGAGAGAGGGACAAAGACAGAAATGTGAATTGTTAAAAGACAGATAGGAAGAGATATGAACTTTAAAGACAGAACAGCATAATGACTTGGAGGATTTCATAATTTCTTAGTACTTTGAACTCTAGAAGTTTGTTGCAAATCTGAAAATGAGTATGAAAAAAACAAACAAGCAAACAAACAAACAAACAAAAAAAAAAAAAAAACTTGCTCTTTGTACATTGGCGTTTTTTTTAAACGTTTTACATGGCCTCACTTGTTGGTTTTAACTTCCTTTGGGAGGTTTCAACCTTAAACAGACTTTCTGTATAGGGAAACTAATGTATCACCTCTCTTTGGATTAACATGCTCACTAATTATTAACTAAGAGGGTGATATTGCAATACTACTGTAATTTTTACAATAAAAAAAGAAAAAAAAAAAGTAAATTAACTGGTTTTATTATTATTGTTGCTATTATTATTATTAATATTATTTACTTAAAAATATGAATGTAGCTACATCAGCCTAAATAAGTTAATTTATAATAACAATTAAAAAAAAAAAAAAAAACAGAGCACATATTATGCTATGTAATATTGAAAGGATTGAGTCTCTCTGTGGGTGGCAGCTCAGTTAATTGTCTGAGTCCAGCACAGCTAATCTAAAGCAGACACAGCATCCATCACTGCCTTCCCATTTAACCTCTGCTGCCAAACCCTCTATATAGACATTTACAGATTCCAGAGAGGAAGACTCCATGTGGGGAGCCCATTTGAACAGCATAAAGGAAATTTTATTTACACCTAAATGACGTTTTCTGTGAATATTTGTGTAAGTATTTTTGTTTGGGTGTCTCATTTCCTATGAGGGGATACAACGTGTGTGTACAGTTCCTGAAACAGAGGTGGCTCTCATTTAGTGGCCTGTTTTCAAAGTCCTACCACAGGCCACACACACATACTGCTTTCAAATCACAGAACGACTTACAAATAAAATTCACCTACAAGGGTGAACATTTAATGAAGTTTCATGATCTTTTTTTTTGTAGGGGTTCCAGGCCATTTAAAGGCACTCTATTGGGGGGGGGCAGATGGTTAGTCATCCCCGTTGTCAGCCACGCTGCAATTGGAGCGGTTAGCCATGCCCAAGTCCGGATGTACGGAAGTACTAGACGGTGCTAAATACCCTCAAACGAAAGCAAAAGCAATTGAAGATCTGGCAAACTATTCTCGGCCCTAGTCCGACCCAATCCCGTCTTTTTTCCCCTTCTCCCAAAACAGCTTATACTACTGTTTCAGCTATTAAAATAGTTCAGTTTTGTATGCAGTGGCAAAGTGATTATATGTCTTTTTTTTATCAAGATAATTTAGAAAAAACTTTTTGAAGCATTTTTTGTTAAATATAATTTTTTTTTTTAAAGTAACGACAAAGTGGCCAGTGGAAGACTGATCATAGTCTGTTTGATAAATTTTACCTTCTCAAATCATCACGACTTGCCTAAAATAAAATAGATATAAAACAGTTCAAGTATAAAACAATGTTAGTTTAAACGTTAAAGCTAGATAAATGTGTGCTATTAGGCACATATCCAATCATTTGTGTGAAGAGCTAAAGCAGCTTTGCGGGATATGGAAACAATTTTAAAATATTCCGTCATTTTTGCTGATAAAAGTAAGAATAATACATCATTCGGAACAGGGATAGGAACAATTACCGGTTTAATGATAACTCGTGATAAAAACCCTCCACGGTTAGTATTACCGTTTCATATTTAATTATCATTAAAAACGTATCCAATTACCATGATTTGAACAAATGAGGATAAATAAATACTGTCCAGCATAAAGCAAAGTTTTAGGTAACAGTCTCACATGTTCACAGCACGCAGTGTAGTTTCGTTTTGTGTGAAAACGTGGCGGAAAGATGCAAGGTTTTGAAAGAGTGCTAAGGGATAAATACAAATGAATATATGAATGAATAAATTACATGAAGGTACCTCTGAAAGTTCTGACCGTTTTTAGAAAAGATTCAATGGCATTTTGTTTTCATCTTTACTCCCTGTAATACTTGAGTCAAATGTCGCCCAGGACTAGTAGTGTATATTTATGACACTGTAGGAGGGTCATAAAGTCATAAAAATACACTTAACTACATAAAATTTCTTTAAGGAACACTTACGTTTGAATGCTGGGTACATGGGTACAGTGTTAGTAATGAGAACAGCATCATATCTCGCTTCCTGAGAGGAGGACAACTCTATAAATCAGAAGATCATGAAAAAAATTAGACAAACATGAAATCATAAAGTTGTTGTCAAAATTCTTGTAAGTGTTGTTTACTAAAAATAATGCTCTGACCCAGCCTAGCGAAAATAAATATTTTTTCTTCACAAATGCTATAAACTGAGATTTTTTTCTGTTTATTTTTCATTTTAAAGGTGACCTATTTTCCCTCTTTTAACAAGGTAATATTAGTCCCAGGTGTCCCTTTAATTTGTCTGTGAAATTTCAACTCAAAATACCCCACAGCTCATTTACTATTACCATGCCGTGAATATAGTGTTATTTTTGTGTGTGTGTCTTTAAATGCAAATAAGCTACTTTTGTAAAAACACATTTATTTGCAGACATGCGTGACTCATTTGGAAACACTTTTTTTTTTGATCTATGGGGAAAAGAACAAAAAATGGAGTGGGTAGATTTTTATTATTATAGGGTGGAACTGCAGGCACAATTTGTTTAAAAATAAAGCTAAAAACAAGTGGATTTTGCAAAATAGGTCCCCTTTACATTTAAAATTAGCTTTTAATACAGTTTAATCTGGGTCTAATAAACTTGATCATCAGGACAGAAACAGATTAAGCCCATTACTATACTAGTTCTGTCCAGCTGGCTCCTGGAACTGGCCTAGTTTTGGTACATGAAACTGCTGAGGCTAGGCTGCACATTATAGAGAGAGTAGGAAACCTCACGAGGTGGATAGAGGAAGCTGTAGGAGATCTGTTTGTCAGCACGGTAGCTTGAGCAGGACTGACTGTAGGCTGAAGGAACTCTAATATCAGGCTGAGCACAATTACTCAGAGCCTCAGTCAGAGGGGTGAAATCTACCTGCAGCAGAACAGCCACACAGTCAGGTTTAGACTCTAATACAACAGTAAACAGTTTATCAATTTATTCCTGTGATTTCAAAGCTGAATTTTTAGCATCATTACTCCAGTCATTTGTTTTTTTTTTTTGGTGAACTTACAATAGACTACCATAAATATGTAAACTGTACCTGCTTAGACACAGTATAGGACGTCCAGAGAGGCATGAACAAAGCTTCACTGTAGCCACTAATGTAGTCACTATGATGAAGGATGTAGTATTTGGTGCGGAACATGGCAGCTGGCCGACCATAAGGAAGATTTTTGTTGTCTAAACAGGACAAAATAGGCAAGAGTAATCTTTTAATCTGAAAAACAAGGTGACAAAATATTACTACATCCACTAAAATTCCAAGCAACCTAAATGTTAAATCATAAAACTAATTTTGGGCCTGGAATCACATGAGGGTGAGTAAATGAAAACAGAATTTTCATTTTTTGGCTGAACAAGTCAAGGAAGGGTTAGTTTACATAAACATTGTCAATTATTTACCAGCATGCTATTCCATATTACTTTTTTCTTCTATTGAACATAAAATGAAAAATTCTGAAATGCCCTGATCTTTTCCACACAATGAAAGAGACTGGGGCTCCAAAAAACAACTCCAAAAAACAACTAGACATATCTAATGGCACCGTATTCAAATTTAATTACAAGTTTAAAAAATGTTTGAGCTCTGGTGGACAGTAGTTCAAACAGTAGAGTCTCTCTGTAACTGTGCCATTGCATACTTGAATGCAATGTAAGTAATTTCGGAACAAAGCATCTGCTAAATACATAAAATGTAGTTATTAGTAAATAAATTTCGGTCACATATCATGACTTCAAAAGACAAGTTGATCAACTCCTAGATACTTACATCATGTTCTTTGATAGCTGTGGTCACTATGAACTGTCGTTGCATGGAAAAGATGTGTATAAAGTGTATACTACATAAGTAGTTTTATATTTGGGTGAACTATTCCCTTACAATCAGCAAATCATTTTAAGACAACACTCATGAACCATAGCAGCTAAACCATAGTAGTCCAAAGAGAAGAGAAGAGAGTTACCATCAATAACTTGTCTCAGTCGTTGATTGAGCTCTTCTACTTTGTTCTGTAACAGACAGAGCCACAGTGACTCCAGGTTATAGCCTCTTACTAGGGTCACTTTCAAAGCCCTCTGCCCCCTACTTTTTGAACGCAACTGCAAAAGATTAAAGGTGAAAACCTCCAGCAAGAGATTTACATCTGAGCAGAAGGCAAAAGTATTTTCAGAGGCTAGGGGAGGAATGACTTTGATCCCATAAAAG
>JAHKKF010519758.1:0-17591 GCA_019740295.1 Labeo calbasu | reverse complement strand
GGTAGATTTGTACATACACTGCCAACACACATTAATGTTCAAACAACATGTAAAAGTGAACTTAACATCCGATGACCCCTTTAAGAACTGTTCACTGAAAGTTTTTTGGGGAATCCAAACTGGTTATTTTATGGCATTGCTGTAAAAAACAAACCTTTTGGAGCTTTAAATTGAAGAGTGTATGATTTAAATGTGTTTTGTTTTTTTTTACGTAATACATCTAAAAATATAGTTTTATGAAAAAACATTTAAAGTGTAAAAAATATGTCATTTTTCAAACTTTTTTCAAAATATTGTCTTTAAAGTTCTGCTAAAGAAAGTAAAGTCATACATGTTTGGAACAACATAAGGGTGAGTAAATAAATACAAGTTCTTCTCACAAAGAGCTATCTCTTTCTAGTTCAAAGAGGTTTTTTCAGTTCAATGAACTATCTGTTATTCTATTTTAACAGTGTTATAAAAAACACCAGCGAGTGGTTGAAGACTTGCTCATAGATAACTGCATGTCATCATATTGCACTCTGACCCAAAACTGCTCCATGTGAACTCTAAAGATAAAGAGAGCAGAGTCAGTCAGCAGGCCCCAGAAATGACCTCAGTCTTATCAACAATTAGGCCTAAAAGAGAGCGAGAGTGTGTGTGAGGGCATGAAGTTCAGTTCGTAATGAACTTTCTCTGTCTACAAACGGTACATGTGATATTCAGTTGAGATTATCAGCATTGATTAACAAAGAGATCCATCCAAAACATGACTGCGGATCCAAAGAGCAGATAGGAAAATTGTGCTGCCATCTGAAATGCCTTGTTTTGGCCAGATTCACAAAGCCAATCCCATAATGCACTGCACTGAGCTCAAATTCAACCCCCCCTGCCTTAGAAGACAGAAAAGTGTCTCAAGGGTTTGAAACTGAGCTATTTTAAAATGCTTGACAGGAATTGTTAACCATAAAAGGTAAGTTATATAAAGCATTTGGACCAACAAGCTTGTGCAAATTACAAAATATATAGTCATCGTCTGCATTCCTAACGTAGCTGAATGGAAGGAAGATCCTCTATTGAATGTAGCTCAGGTGTGTTATTGTGACTAAATAAAAATAGACAGGATCATCCTCTCCCTCATAAACGCTCACTGGCATTTGTGTTCATGTGTTTCCATAGAGTCTGTCCTCCACCTTGTTCATTTAAGCGTTTGTATTGAAACTTTCATATGGCTCCTCCTCCAGCTCATCGTAACTTCCAAGATCGAAAGCACTTCAGAGAGTTCACTGTGGCCACCGCGTCTGTTTTTAGAGAGGAAGCTGGAGAGGTTAAGAGGGCCGTGAAGGTAACATCAAAGCATGACAGCGTCAAGGGTAGAGAGCTACAGTAAAATCCGTTGTGGTGTTTGTTCTCAAAACAGCTGCCTATCATGCTGTTATCTGTCATCTTGCATACATGCAATTTTCCAGCAAGGCAGGTCTTTGGAATTGCACTATCCTCATACTCTAAAGCTAGTTACTAAGCCGACTTAAACGTGCTCTAACTACAGTTTCCACCATTTTAAGAGGCTTGAGTTTCTGTGATGCTCATAAATAGTGAAGAGTGTCACTCCAGGCAAGTGTTGTGTACAGCCTGCTAAAGTTAACAATATAGCACCGCCGCGCAGTGAACCTTTACCCACTTTTCCACCCTTAAGCTAAAGTAAAGACCTACGGAAAGACACCTGCCAAACAAGCTGACACCGTCAAGCTTTAAGAGAGGAAATAGCTGTACATAAAGTATGTTGATGTTTGAATGTAGTTAACTGTGGCTGCGGTGTGTCGCTTCAGCAATAATGGTTTCCAAACAGGTTTCAAACACTCCTTCTACCCCAGCCCAAAGCCAAGCTATTGGTTGAGTCACAAGCTGACGTTGCTTTAAAAAACAGAGCAACGTTGTGAAATAAATAAGAAACCGCTGTGAGTTTCCACATGAGTTGAAGAACTGCCAACTTTTTAATTCATGACAGCAATTTGAATTAATTGACCACAACCCTCAAGACAATGAACTGGAATGTGACTGGAATAATAAGAAAATGGGCAAGAACAGAAATGTAGGTCTTCTTTAAAAGAATAGTTCACCAAAAATGAACATTTTGTCATCATTTACTCATCTCATGTTGTTCCATGTTGAACACAAAAGAAGATATTTTGAAGGACCAAACAGTTGTTGGTCCCCATTGAAATGGAAGTCTGCTTGATTACCAGCTTTATTCAAAATATCTTCTTTTATGTTCAACATTAGAATAAAACTCATACAGTTTTTTGGGTGAACTGTCCCTTTAAAGTTTTCCATCTTGTACACCTGCTTCATGTGTTTTCGCTGTTTGGTCAGAAAGTGATTAATCGTTTTTTCTGAATCATTAAAATACTGGTGTCCAAAACAATATGACAATCATTGAACCCTTGTTAAAAGATGAGATTAAATGTGTGATTAATAAGTAGTGCTCATCAGCTAGTTTTATCACTTGAAACATTAGAGGCGTTTACCTAGAAACAGTAGCGGAAAGGGGACTGTAATGAAAGGAATGTAATTAATTATACAAATACAGATAAATACACATTTATGCAGGTGGCATGATTGACTGACACTTGTTATTCATATTTTGTAATGTTTCTGAAAGTAATAGGCTTATTTGTATGATGTGTATGAGTAGTGAAATGTGTTGTGATGATAAATAATAAATGTGTTGTATATGTAGTGAAATATTAATTAAAATGAAAAAGGTTATAGTGGTTAGGTGATTTTAATTGTGCCTCAATTAAAATTAAATTTCTGCAATTAACCTGTAGTGTCTATGGCCTACTAAATTTGTTGTGCACATTATGCTGGGACAGGACAAAGTAATTTATAACAAATCAAATTTTTTTTCACCCTTTTCACCCTTTGACCAAATGTCTCCACAAGGACAGCAAACATGATCATTATGACATTGTAGGGAAAATAAACTCCCTAATGGGAACAAAAGTTCAGTTCCTATCAGAGAAAGAGTTTATAGATCATACTAAATTATTTGTTTCTTTTTGTGAGAATTAGGGGTACGGTTAGATATTGAGATAGAATATAAAGTTTGTACCATATAAAAATCAATATGTCTATGGAGTGCCCTTATATTCGCGTGTAAACATTTATGCTTGTGAAATATCCCGTTTAATGACAGAACACCTTGCTTGCTTGCTCAATAAATAATATCACGTACCAAACACTACACGTGTACCAAACAGGGCATGTTGTGCCGTGCCTGTTTGATTCTGTAGGGCAGGTGTGAGATAAAAGCATAAGCTGGAGGCTTCAGTTGTTTTGTTTCAGTTATTGTTTTATACAGGATTATGTCCAAGTTTATTGTTGTTATTTCAGTAGTAATGACAACCACATCCAGGGTGTAGAAGACCAGTCACCAGATGAATCAGAGAAAGGGAGGAATTATGAGAAAGGTGTCATTGTTTTGACAGATTTAATAGTACCATCTCTAGTATATGGATTGTGGGAATGTGGAAATGGCCACAAATCACATTCCACCGATAAACAGGTTATAACATTTGGCTGAGTTCTCAAATAATTTATTTGAGATCACTGGAAGGTGTGGAACGACTGGCAGTAACTTGTCTGGTGGCATTAATACAATCTACGCTCATATTTTGAGGAAAAGGCAAGTTTACAAATAGTTATTGATGTTGTAAATGTTAAGTAACTGATCATTTGTAGCCTATATACCAGAAGCAAAAGTTGTCATAGGTAAACTTCTGTAGTGGTGAACGGAAACTAAAAAAAGGAAAAAAGCAATTAATTAATTAATTACGTTTGTCAAAAGAGTTTCTCTCATAATCCTAAAATGCATTTAAAATGCTGTTATTGCTAATATTATCTGTTAATCACCATACAAAATAACCCTAGTGTTGCAACGAATGCAAATGAAAATAATCCGAATTACTATCTAAAGCTCCTGAAGCTCAAAACGTCAGTCAACTATCAAGGTCTTTCCAAATATCAGTTGTTTTCCATAGGTTGCTGACATGTCAGTGTTCAAACCAGGAGTTCTGATTGGTTACTCGTGACACGTGGCAGTCTATGTCCCGCCCCCATAGTGAGAGGGAATTGAGGAATGTGGAGAGGGAGGGACAGGCAATATTTACAAACACTGTTTAAAGAGACAGAGCTCACGTAACGCGAGCACTGCGCCGATCATATTACCTGCTGTACCAGAAATGCACCTTAGCAGACCAAGCCGGACCAGTGATATGAAACATCCACCTAAACAAGTCAAAGGCAATGACACATAATCACAGGCATGATGCAATTCAAACAACTGTGAAATCATCACTTCATCACTTTAACCCCAATCTTCCATTGCTATACAATTCTGACCATACAGTTTGAATGACTTTCAACTTCAGTTTACATAACCTTATTCTTGATCAGCAGCGCTCTATGCAAAATAAAACGACACACGCCACCCTGCTGTCCTCTAAGGCTTAATGTACATTTCATAAGCGATTTTTTAATAACTAAAATGACGCAAGGAATCGCTGATAACCCTATCTGCCCAACCCCCACCGCACTGGATCTGGTGTAAGTCTCTGATTGGTCCAGCTGCCTGAGTGGGCGGGGTCATGCCGTTGCTACGAGCGCTGTGACATCACAATCAGCTGTTTTGTACGTTCTATATTCTGATCTGCGGATCAGCTGGGCGAAGCAATAACATCACAAACAATATCTGCTGAAAAAACCACACAAGCTGCAGATGCTACGATTGAAACGTCGTGTAAATCAGAACTTACACGCAGATTTCTTCTAAGAAGAAAGACTTTTTCATTCTTTTGTGAATTTACTACCTCATATAAAAAGAATACCTAAAGCTATGCTTTAAGATTTTTTGTTGTTTTTATTGTGTGGTCGTCGCGTTTACAACTTGAATAATTTTGCAGGTAAGCCAGGTAAGATGCTGAATATACATCTCTTTCATCTATGTCTTTTAAAGCGAGATCTGTTTTGTAGCAGAATTTAGCCGGACTAGACCAGACCTGCCGGTAGCGCTAATAACAGCTTTCCATAAACTGTAACGTTAGATTGTTCATACATGTTTCTGTATTAACAGTATTTTATTATGTTGTCTGTTATTACACGGTATCATTCCGATCATACGACATCATCATTATTTTGCTCTCGTCATAGATCGTAGCAGTAGACCAAAGCCAGTTTTCTCGACGGGTTTCTTCTGTCTTTTCTTACAGAAAAGGGCATCTTAAAATAACATTCATTCCAATGTTCTGTTTTCAAGTCGACGTTTAATAGCAGTGGGTTTATATTTTACATTAGAAGCCCGTATCTGCAGCAGCTCGTTTACTAGCCGTCGGATTTAGTTTAAACCAGCTATATTATTGAATAGAATATGATTTTTAGGGTTGATATATGCAGGCTGTGGTTATGTGAGTGATCTAAGAGCGCTGGTAATACCCTTGATCCGAGCTGTCATTGCTGTGACCCTTTGCGCTTAGTCTCTCTCTCTTCGCATTATATTCTCCTGTTCACTGCTGTTAAGCGATTTGCATTCATGTTGGCTTTTTGCTTAACTGTTTTTCAAATATACAGCCAAGGTTGCCTTAGATTCACACAGGGTACAACGGTAAACATTGGATTCGATGTTGTTTTTCAAGCAGCATCTGTCGGACGTATGATAAAATCATTTTTATTAATCGGCGCATTCAGTTCATATATTTTGTTTATCCATAAAGCTATTTTTTTTTTGTCTTGTTGCAAAAGCCGTAGTCATAAATAGGGTTGTTTTTGCTGGTTTCCATCAAAATAACCCCGCTTCCTTTCTGTTATTTCATACTCTGTCCGCTAGTCTTACGAGGGCGGGGTCAGTTGCGTCTATGACGCCATCATCACGCAGGGTTCCACTTTGTTAGTCATACGAAGCCCCGCCCATTGGCGGTGCGTTTCATGCAGGCCGCCAGCAGGGGAGCCATTGGGACTTGTTTTTTCCCTTCTAGTTCAGAGAATGAAATGCAAACATAAGACTGTAAGGTTCTTGCATAAGAATAATGTATGTATATAGGAACAAATAGTTCATAGATACATGTAGTTCATTGATCAGTCATATAACTACAATTTCCTGTAATGTCTCTTATGATTTTAAATTCAGTTTAAAATCATTTTAATGATGTGGATGAAGAGACTTGTATTTCATATTCATATACCATTCAGTACTGGTCATATTTCACCCGAAAATTATTAGATAAAAAGATTACATTTAAAGGAATGTGTGTTTAGGAACATGATTTTTTTCACCGTGACATTATTTTCATGACAAATTATATTTCCACCCTAAATACCAATTCTGTAATGCAAAAAAAAACAAAACAAAAAAAACCTTAAAATATAAATAATTTATTAACCACATTTCTATATTACACTACAGAATGCCACCAAGTACTCATAGTGCCTCCAAAGCTGTTGTTCTAGAGGTTGTTAAATATTATTTCTATGAAATGTTATTTTATGATATGATTTTCTTGACTTGTACTTCTTTTTTCTTTCTTTGTCAAATGCAGATCTTTGCACCAAGTGAGACCTTATATTATACTGCGCCTTCTCTGAGACTCAAAAAAGGCCAATACACCTGTGATCAACCTGCCACCTGTTACATCACTGAAAAAAAACAACAACATTAGTAACTATAGTTCATAAAACAGCTATTTAAAAACTTTCTAAGGCAGCTATCCCTCAGGAAACAAAAAACTGTGACCTTTGACCTCCGAGGCAGTCATGTTCCAGCGGATCAGCAGTTTGTTCTTTGGAAGCGTGGATGAAGTTACTCCAGAGCTGAAAGGACCAAAGCCCTGTGTGAGTGAGGCTGATGAAGAGGGATGGCTCCTAGTCAATCTGCACGGTGAGTGTCCTACACAAACAATGAAAAACACTGTCTTTAATGGGACTTGAATTTGTGCAGTTTACAAAATAAAGGCAAGGAGTAAATTATATGCAAGGTAGATTCAAGTTTAAAAAGAAAGTATGTCAGGGTAACAAAGCAACAATCTACTGTATGTAGTGGATTAATATAGTAATTTTGAAAACATTAGCTTGGTTCCAAAACCTAGTGAACTGCATTGTTATTTAAGGCAGCTAGGCATCACCAAAACCACCGCAAAACCTGGCCTGAAATGTTTTCATTACAGCAACTGTTGGCTGGTTTTAGCTAGAACTAGCTGGTTTTAGTTGGTCTCCCAGTCTGGACAGGCTGGTTTTAGCTGGTTGTTCCAGCTGATCTCCTAGCCTGACCAGCTAAGACCAGCCTGGAAGTGGCCAAAACCCCTCTAAAACCAGCCTGCTGAGCAGCTATGACCAACCTGGATGACCAGATGATTTTTTTCAGCAGGGTAATCAGTCGCATACAGTATGAGCAACACAAAAGTAGCAGTACAAACGCAAAGCACACAGGAATCAAATGTTAACATTGTTGATTCCAATAACGTTTGACATTAGCATATTGCTAAGCTAAAAAAAAGACACTCCAAGACCCAAAATATACTTTATGTGAGCATGTAAACATAAACACTTCTAGCTACACAAGCTCTATTTTGTGTGTCGCTGAGTTAAAAAATGTGCTAGATTGCAATTAATAAAGCAAAGAATGCAAATGGTGCTATAATGTACATTAGAACAAATAGCAACATTAACAAAATTAGCATAGTTTTCTATTCCAGATCAACTACCATGACAGTCTATATTCGCATACTGTCTAGTAGGTACTACATTTGATTTTAAAACATTAAGGTTCTATATAGTATAATAAAGTAGTAGGAATAAAATTCTGACATACTACATCCACCTTTTTGTCACTGTCACATGACTTACCAGTGTCAGTTGCATGCCAGTGGCTCCTCTCCTGTGGCTTTATAGCAGAGCTGCCCAAACTTGGTCCTGGAGGGTCGGTGTCCTGCAGAGTTTAGCTCCAACCCCAATTAAACACACCTGAACCAGCTAATCAAGATCTTACTAGGCATACTAGAAAGTTCCTGGCAGGTGTGTTGGGGCACCGGCCCTCAAGGACTGAGTTTGGGCACCCCTGCTTTATAGTAAAGGGGACATCATCAGTATCTCTAAGCAACTGTCAACATGTCTAGAACTAACCTGAAATAATAACCTGGTTTAACGAACAGGCATTCAAAGGTAACTCTATCACCCACTTGAGATCTGAGTTTTGCTACTCTCACAGGACATAAGTAAGTCTGTAATTTCTCTGCCAATCTCACCCTATTAGCTATTATTCCCAATTGTCCCACCCAGTTCTCACCAGTGTTGCTGTACTGGATCCAATTGGGCCATTCAGACTTTTACTACAAATGACACACTTCCCTTTTGAAATGCTGCACAAGTTGGCATCTCACTAGGTTTTGAAACAAAGTCATTCAAAGTTTATAAAGTAGTACATGGTAAAAAAGGTTATAAGACACTAATGGCAGTATTCCTATTTTCTATGTTTCTCTGTTGTTTCTGTATCCCTTCTCATTTCCATATTTGAATGAATTCCTTTTATTGGTATGTGTGCTCATGGTGCTGGCATCCCCCACTCGCATGGCTTCAACCAAACCTTTCATACTTTGGAAACACACCCTGTTCTGTCTTCTATCACTTCCTACTTCACTGAAGGTGAGGATGGGCCAGAGGCAGCTTCAGTAGCATGTGCCCGTCCCCGCAGTGAATGTCATGCATCTCCGAAAAGTGGCCCCTCTCCTCCTACCTGCAGAAACCGCAGAACTAGAGCAGGCAGGATACAGGCAGCACATCCTTTCCCCAATTCCATCTGCTCTCCTCCTGACCCCACCTCCTTCTCTCACCTTGAGTCAGTAGAAGTGAATGTGTTGTTAAGCGAGCGGGGCTCGTGCTCCTGTAGTGACTGCAGCATGGATGAGAGCTGGTTTGTCACCCCTCCCCCCTGTTTTACTGCAGAGGGAGCCACGGCGGAGGCCAGCCCCATGGAGGACCTCCTCATTGAGCACCCCAGCATGTCCGTGTACGTCTCACCTGGCCCTCTCCCTGCGGTGGAAGAGAGCACTACTAGTCTGGCTGGCAGTGTCAGGTAAATTTCACTTGCGCTGTTTGCATTCTTTTCTGTATATAACACTGTGTAAGCAATGTAAACAATCTGTCACAGAGTCAGCAATATTGTTGTGCCTAGTTCTGGGGTGGCCAACGTCGGTCCTGGAGAGCCACAGCCCTGTAGAGTTCAGCTCCAACCTTGATCAAACTCACCTGCCTGTAGCTTTCTAGTAATCCTGAAGACCTTGATTAGCTTGTTTAGGCATGTTTGATTAGGGTTAGAGCTGAACTCTGCAGGACTGTGGCTCTCCAGTGCTGACGCTGGCCACCCTTGTTCTAGGAGTTTTGCTCCAACCTTAATTGAGCACACCTGAACAGGTTAATCAACGTCCTCGGGATTACTAGAAAGCTACAGTCAGGTGAGATTGATCAAGGTTGAGCTAAAATCTGCAGAAAAGTGGATCTCAAGGGCCAGAGTTGCCTAGACCTGGCCTAGTTAATACATTCTATGGCTACATCCGAAAGCTAAAAAATCTGATCTCTGCAGGCAGCATATGAAGCAAGGAAGGCAACAAAGCATGTCCGAATCCAATGATCATGTCACATCCTGTCTACTTTGATACCTTTATGTGATTGATTTCTGAAGGCAGTGTAGATCAGGGGTGTCCAAACCTATTCCTAGAGGGCCAGTGTCCTGCAGAATTTAGCTCTTACCAGCACCAACATGCTTGCCTGGAAGAGTTTCTAGCAAGTCTAAAGATCTTGAGTAGTTAGTGCAAGTGTGTATAATTAGGGTTGGAGCTAATCTCTGCAGGACAGAGGCCCTCCAGGAACTGGTTGGGCACTCATGATATAGATCAGAGATAGGTAACTTCGGTCCTAGAGGGCCACTGTCCTGCGGAGTTAATCTCCAACCAGCGCCAACATAATTGACTGGAAGAGTTTCTATTGAGTCTGAAGATCTTGATAGTTGGTTCAGGTGTGTTTAATTAGGGTTGGAGCTATACTTTACAGGACAGTGGCCCTCCAGGAACTGGTTGGGCACCCATGGTGTAGATCAGGGATAGGCAACTTTGGTCCTAGAGGGCCACTGTCCTGCAGAGTTCAGCTCCAACCAGCACCAACATAATTGAGTGGAAGAGTTTCTAGTGAGTCTGAAGATTTTGGTTAGTTGGTTCAGGTGTGTTTAATTAGGGGTGGAGCTAAACTTTGCAGAACAGTGGTCCTCCAGGAACTGGTTTGGGCACCCGTGGCATAGATCAGGGATGGGCAGCCTCAGTCCTGGAGGGCCACTGTCCTGCACAGTTTAGCTCCAATCTTAATTAAACACACCTGAACAAGCTAATCAAAGTTCTTCTAGATCACTATAAAGTTTGATTGAAAGGTGTGTTTGATTAGGGTTGGAGCTAAACTCTGCAGGACAGTGGCCCTTCCTGACCGAAGTTGCCCATCCCTGGCTTAGATGTATTCTGCACTGCGTATGATATTCCACAATTCTGTGTGTACAATTCTGTGACAGTTGAGCTAAAAAAAATAAATATGGCATATAAAAGATGTAGCTGGTGGTCAGTTCCTGTTTAAATGTAAAAAGCCTGTTTGAAATCAGTTTTGGGAGGGACTTTAGGACAGGACAACGAGGCAGTAAGTAAGATGCCTAAACTTTGGGATGTAGCCTATAAGAAATGCACATTTTATAGTACCACCTGGTGAATGATTTTTTACAAAATTTGGTACACTGCCTCTTAAATGTACCCTGCAATAATATTGTCAATATCATGAAAATCAGATACTCCTAGTTGAAAATACTGACCTCTTAAATTGGCTGTATATGATTAATATTGTTAGACAGGGGTGTCCAAACCAGTTCTTGGAGGGCCACTATCCTGCAGATTTTAGCTCCAACCTTAATTAAACATACCTGAATGAACAAATCAAGATCTTCGGACTCACTAGAACAGGAATAAGCAATGTCGGTCCTGGAGTGCCGCTGTCCTGCAGAGCTTAATTCCAACTCTAATTAAACACACCTGAACAAGCTAATCAGTAACTTCGGAATTACAAGCAGGTGAGTTTTTCTCAAGGGTTGGAGCTAAACTCCACAGGACAGTGGTGCTTCAGGACCGATGTTGCCTATCCCTGCACTGAAAACCAGGCAAGCATGTTGGTGCTGGTTGGAGCTGAACTCTGCAGGACATTGGCCCTCTCGGAACAGGTTTGGCCACTCCTGTTGCAGAATATGTCAGCTCTTATATCAGGGGTGTCCAATCCTGGTGCTCAAAGGTCTCCTGCAGAGTTTATCTCCATCCCCAATTAAACACATCTGAACCAGAAAATCAAGGTGTGTTGAGAACGTTGGCTCTCCAGGAGCAGGAGTGGACATCCCTGACTTACACCAAGTCTTATCTACACCAAGAATATTACACTTTGATTAAATAGTTTCAGAGTGTCGTCCATCTTCTAACTCAAACGTATCCCATTCTTCCTCCTATCTGCACTGTTCCAGCAGGATGTCTGAATCAGCAGTGCCTGCTGTGACCAGGAGCAGCATGCCCACACGGGTGACCCGAGGAGCAGCCGCACAGGCAGGTGCCCTAGCTAAAGTCACCCAAGTCTCCAGGGTCCAGAAGGCCAAAGCCCGCACTGAGCGTCGCCACCTGGCACGCAACCGCATGCAGCGCCAAAACCGTGTGCGTGAACAGGTCCAACGGCGCACGACCCACACCCGCAACTCCTTCCTGCACCAACCGTGCCAGCGCAACTTCTGCCACTGAGGCATTAAAGTTTACATAGAGGGCATTATTACACACCCCAAGAAACCCACACCTCCCAATGAATCCCCTTCCTTCTCAACTGACCTATAAAGTTCTTCTTTTGCTTTTACTGGTTTAATGTCCATGTTGTTATTCAGTTTCATATTAATTAGGTTTGTCTTTGAGCACAAGCCAGTTTATCTATATCCTCTTTCCACTCTTATCTGGAAGCCCAACACCAAGCACAATTGTTCATATACTTGCTTAAATGCCCATGTACCTCCAATAACACCTAAATCAGTTTCCCAAGCTGAAAAGGAGACACGTGTAAACTCTGTATCTTTACATACATCCTACATGTATAACAATGACACTTCAGGTACATTGGCACTGTTCGCTGAAATGTATTCAGGATCATTTTCAAAAAGAAAGAGTCAACTACTGAATGCTTCACAGAAATATGACTCTAATATTTCCAGAAGCGACTCATACCTAGCAACGTCACATTGTAAAAGTTGGACTACAGCAATGAAAAGGTCACTTAAAGGCAACAAGAATGAAAAGTATGTAGATAAAGGTGTAAGCAAGAATAGTAAACAGATAAAAAGCAGCTGAGAGTTTGCAGATCGAGACAAATCTAGCTAGGTGTGTTTGTAAAGAGGTAATTTCAAAGTAGATGTTGCTGTCTGATTTTCATCATAGTGGTGCTAACTTTGTGGTAATTTAACCCCCAAACAATTTCCTTTAATTGCATGCTATTATATGACCTCTGTTCCTAAACCTAGTGAGCTGTCTTCCTAAACAGCATTTAGGAAACACCTTTTATAGGTGTGTTTCCGCAAAGGCAGTATCCTGCCAGAAGAAGGCCGTTCCAGTAAAGAAGTTTGATGGTGGAGAAAGCGGGCACTGTCAATTCTATACATACTCTGGATAGGGAAAAATACCCCAGTGTATTTAAAAATAGATATTTTCACCCAATATTTATGTGTGCTATGAATCTGTGCTTATTAGAGCATTGCCTTGCATTAGCTTAGCAACGTGCTAACATCAAACTATTGGAATCAACTGTAAGCATCAAAGCTCTTGTGCACTTTGGAACTCATTCAGTACCAAAATGTATGGAAAACAGCTTAGCAACATGTCACCATCAAAGAATATTTAAATCTCTTTTAAGGCAGCTTCTTAAGGAATCTAGCTCACTAGATTTTAAAACAGAGCCTTCAGGTAAACTGAGGTAGGGTCCATCATGGATAGTATTTATACTATGCCAACAACACATTGCTTAGAAGACTCATTATTATTTTTCAGCTATCTTTTAGGGATATAGCTGTTTAGCATTTCCCTAAAATGTGATGTGAAGCTGAAGTATAGCTCCCTGTCAATATCTGATCTAATAGGAAGTGATAACAGGAGTATCAGGGCAATGTGCAATGACTTTACAGGTCACATGATCAACATATGGAACTGAGGAGAGGTTGCCATAGGCTATAGATAAAATTGTTTTTAGAATGTGCAGGATAGTATAGATTGTGACTCTTTATTTGCTTCATGGAGGATTGCGGATGTGTGAATCTAACAAAACACATCAAGATGGCTGCAAAATACAATTAGTATTGGATTTGGGATGCCTTTGGGATGTCTTTGTGAGATTGACCTGATGCTCTACAAAAAATCACTGTTCCTTCATGTGTTTGTCCATTGCGAAGTTTTGAAGTTTTGTAGCTCGAAAGTTCCCCTGTCCAGCACTTAATGCTTATGTGAGAAATCACTGTGACCACAGAGACAAAGAACGAAAATGTTTCCCATGACCATTTCTCTGTTTTTCACAACATCCGTTTCAGACGATGTCATTATTTGCATTTCATCATACCTCTTAAATACTGATTATACGATTGTGCTTTCATTGTATACTGATGTCTGTCTGTCAGAGGTTGCTGCAGGTCTCTCTTTTGACGGACCCAGCACACATGCACTCACACTAACGCATTCGTCCAACCCTGAAATGTGCTCTTCCTTGATAGTCAGCTCTCGGCACATTTACGGGAAATGCGTCCACCACATTGTGATATATCTTATATGTGTATTCAGTAATGAATAGACTAACAATGGTGCTGAAAGTATATAATTATATGACTGTTTGTACATTTTTTTGAGACTTTGAGAAGTTTGCACTGTCTTACGTTTTATGGAGAGTCATGGTATTTAGCAGTATGCTGTTTTTGTTTGCAATGGTGAATGAGATGCCAACATGCATGAGTTGGGGAAAAAAGCTACCGACAGAGGTAAACAATTAGTTGCATTTAAATGTATATAATTGCAAACTATTTACAGTTCAGTGTTTGCATTTTGAAACATCACCTTCCTGTTCTCATGGTATCGTTTAACCGTACGTTGCTCCAAAAACTTGAGTACATTTACTTCCGCTGGGTATTTTATGATACGAACCAACATTTGCCATGTTGTCAGTACCATCGTCGGGCTGTTTTTGCATTAAGAGGATTTGATTTTACATGCAGTTTTCTTTTATTTCTTCTGTCAGTTTAATCATTTTAAGAATTCTTCTTGTAGTCTTTCCTATCACCTGCCAAAATCTGTAAAACTATTATTGTAGTAGGCTATCTAAAGCTATCTGTTAACAAAATAATGTAAGTATAATGTAAATCTAAATATGCTTTTATTTCTTTCTTTATTTGCATCAGACTGTTTCTACATCATATTGACTCCACAGAGAGTGCAGTACGAATGTCAGTGGTGTATCTAGGAAAATCCAATGCCTGTAGCCTTACAAGGGTCCTTAACATCGTCCACTTGAAGGTCGTCTTCTATTTACATTGTTTCTTTGTGTTAGATGAAGTGGACAAGGCAATATCGCGTAATGAACAGTCAGTGATCTCCACCCGCTGAACAGATTCACCGCTGTTGTTCAGTGTAACAGCTGAGCACTCTGTGTTATTTTTCTTTGTGTGTGTGTGTGTGTGTGTGTGTGTGTGTGTGTTCACCATGATTCATTTAATTTGTGGGACTAGAATGATGTTCGTTAGACCTCATGAGAGGCTGGTGGAAGCGATAGTTATTTGTGTTTTAATGGAGGGTTGACTGAAAACATGAAATGAGAAAAGATAACAAAAATAAATATGCTTGTATTTTTTCCTCATATTGTTATTAGAAAAGATGTTCACCTTAGTAACAAAGTACAAATAGAGTATTAAAAAATGACTGGTGTATATGATATCTATGGTGATTGTGCCTTTCACTATTCTGCATGGTTTTCATGATGTGCCGACTGTTTCATCCATGTGTCGTGGGCATCAGAGACCTATGCAAAATACTATGATGGGTTTCCAGCATCCATGCAGAAATGCAGGTACCAGACAATAACAATAAACACTCAGGATGCAACTGCAAACTGGACTCATTATTTACCTGTGTGCTTGTTCTTGTTTCAGACTTCATGCACTTGACTTAAAAAACATGCAATGAATGTTAAAAGTAAATATGACTGTAAAAGAAACAATTTCAAGTCAATTTTTTCTGTAGAATATGAGCCATTGTACTGGTGCAAACTGCTGTCCAACAACCAAAAAACACATTTAAAAAGCATATAAGTATTTAAATCTTAGATGTTTACTAAGATCCTTTTATTATTTATTGAAACCCACAATACTATCTAAAATATCAGTGCTTTTAATTGGGAGGTGGCTGTCCTGAACCCTAACCCCTAAATTTCAGCTTATGAAATTTGCTTCCATTGTTGTTTTTAAAAATATCTTTTTATCAATATATATCAAAATATGTATTTCATTTATATTTTCTTTGTAAATTATGAAACTTTATAAAAAATGTGTCCATTGGCTGAGACTGATTTTAACGACACCCCTACATTAATGATCAGGAAATATTCCTGTGTCCCCCTCTCTTATAGCTAGAAGGTGGTAGATAGGTCCCATCATTTAAATGTGTGTACCTTTAAAGAATGTCACTACAGGACACAATTTTTCTATAAATTATTATTCCATAACATTTAGTTTTTATTAGGGCTGTCAGGTAAACGTGTGAACTTAAAGGGGTCATCGGATGCAAAACGCAAATGTTGTCTGAACATAAATGTGTGTTGGCAGTGTGTGTACACAGCCTCCCTATTATGATAAAAATCCACCCAGTGGTATTTTTCGCCTTTCTTAATAATGTGCTAGTTAACAAGTTTAGCAGCTAAATGCGGCTAAAGTAAACAGACCGACTAGTTACCCCACAGATAAGAGGGGCGTGGTGAGCAGAGCTCATTAGCATTTAAAGAAACATGCAATAGAATGGCTCGCTCTGAACAGGCCAAAAGGTTTTTATACAGTACCACTGAGAAATTTTAACCAAAGTATGTTATAGACTTCTCATTAAGACCCTAAAGAATCATAAATCACATACTAAAAATGGGCTTGTGGAAAATGGGCATCCGATGACTCCTTTAATTAATTAGTTATGAAAAATAACACGATTAAAACATTTTAATGCAGTTAACGCGCTGGCCCGCCCTCAGACCTGTACTTCATCTTGTATTTCATAGGCTACAGTTGACTGTTGACAAATATGATGCAGGGCAACAACTCCACAAATGCAGTTATATACTAAAATGTAAGATATTGGTGCATAAATGCCCCTGTATGTGTTTTGTCTCATATTTATATGTCATGTATCACACAATATCACACGAGCAGCAAGAGCAATATGACACGAGTGCTGATTTTGTCCCAATCTATCACGAGCTTAAATGTGATTTTATACAATAGTTCAGTAAATAAGAAGTTGATATTGTGTTATTTTAAACACACCGTTATATGTATTTGCTTAATTTTGCAGAGAACATATTACCTTTGAAGCCACAGCAGAATTGTTGTGCATCTCAGAGCAACTCAGTGGTGTTTAGTTTCTGAATGAATCCGTGTTTTGAACGAATCATGTGAATCAATGAGTCAAAGGCCCATTCATAAAGAGAGCCATTTACTTCATTCCTGAATGAATCAACCATTTATACAAACTGAATGAATGAATGACTCATAAAGACATTTACTGCCACCTACTGGCAGATTTAGTTTAGCTATTTAGAGTATTATTTCATTAAAAAACAAATACACATAAATATTATTAATGAAAATATTAAAGGGATGGTTCACCCCCAAAAAATTATATTCTGTCATAATTTACTTGTTTCAAACCATTCTTTTGTGAAACATAGAAGAAGATATTTTGAAGACTGTTGGTAACAAAACTGTTTTGGTTACCATGACTGTTGTATGAACAAAAAATACTAAAATGTTTCTCAAATGATCTTCTTTTAAGTTCTATAGTTTACATTAGGCCACTGCAGCCTAAATGTTTGTGTAATAAATTTTGGACTGAATTAATTAATTTTATTAATTAATTTATAAAATTTTTTCTAAAGCTACAGTTATAATGTCTACTTGATACATTCTCAAATGACACAAAAAAAGCTTTAAATAAACTTTTGTGGGTATTTATTTTTGATAAATTAGATTAATTAATCGAAAAATCATGTAATTAATTACATTAAAACATTTAATCAACTGACAGTCCTAGTTTTTATATGTGTACAACTGATCAGAACTGTGCTAGCTAACCATGTGCTGATTAGCATCGTTTAGCTTAATATTGTCACTACCAAAACAGTCACGACTGAAACATTTGGTGGAGGTTTGTCAGTGACATCTTTGTTTATTTGAGTGTTTTTCCATAAAATTGTCACTACCGTAACAGTCACGACCGAAACAT
>JAHKKF010519756.1:0-26166 GCA_019740295.1 Labeo calbasu | reverse complement strand
CTGGATCTATTCTGTATGTACATCTGAATGCGAAGAGCTGGAAACAGCTGTTCGACAGCTGTTGAACACGGTAGCAGTTTGCTGCCTTCTAATCTTGTCATTTACGGTAATTTCTTTGTTGGTATAATTTGTTCAAACACTGTGCGGGTGTAACTTTAGACTGTGGGGTTGTACTCATTCATTTAGCCTGGTAAGAACGTCAGCTTATTATTGATTGTCTTCAGTGCTCGTAAACACACACACACACACATATGTATCCGGGTGTTCGTGAGGCTGTGGGCCACTGCTGTTTGACTTTCCATTCAACTCAGGTTTTATGTAATTGTGTGTTTTAGAGCGTATCCAGGTGGTTATATTGTGTGTGTGTTTGTTTGGCCACAGATACTGTTTACTTCCATGTCATCTGCTGAAATGATTAACTCTCTCCCTTTTTGTATTTCTCAGAAGTGTCCCAGAGACGACCTTTGACCTTCACGGGGACGTTCATAGTGGCTCCGCTCTCCCTACCAGCAAGGTGGCACAACTGCCTCTTTCTTTTGGATCTCTGTGTGTGTTTATGTGTGGTGTGATGGATCTGTAATGGGATATGTGGTGGTTTCAGAGCTCAGGGAAGCTGGAGATGGAGCGTTCAGGAAACAGTGAAAGAGGCCTAGTCAAACCCATGATTAGAGGAGAACAGCAGGACTTTAATAAACATGATGGAAGGTAAGAATTAGCTGATTTTGTGTGCATAATTTTCATAGTTGGGCTGTAATTTAAATTCCTGACATTCACATTGGTAAGTTTTGAAGCCACCGATCACTTACAATATTTTATCTCAGTTAATCCCATTAATAATAAATTACTATTATTAAGTGAATTGCATAAAAAATATTCTTATTAATGTTTTATTTTATTATTTATAATATTGTTTTATTTTATATATTTATAATATATTTATATTATTATTTTATTTTTTTATTTATCTCTTATTTTATTTTTTATTATTTCTAATAAATAATACATTTGTAATATTCTTTATCTATTTAGAACCTATTTATATTATTTACATTTTTTATTTATTATCTTTTATTTGAGTGATTTTGATGTGACCTAAAATACATAAAAATTCTAAAATTCTAAATACACTAAAATTCAGAATTCTGCACATTTCAACTTACAGTTAGCACAGAAAATGTGAACAATAAAATATTATTCTTATTTGTTTAATTTTATTATTTATAATATTTTTTATGTATTTATAGTATATTTATATTATTTTACTTTATGTATTATCTTTTATTTGAGTGATTTTTATGTGACCTAAAATGCATACAAATTCTACATTTAAAATTCTAAAAAATCTAAAATTCTAAATACACTAAGGTTCTGAATTCTGCATGTTTCACTTTGCAATTATCACAGAAAATGTGAAAAAATAAAAGTATTATTCTTATTAATGTTTTATTTTATTATTTATAATTATTTTGTATATTTATATTTGTTTTACATTTTTATATATTATCTTTTGAGTGATTTTGATGCAACCTGTAATAGGTACATTTAGAATTCTGAAAAAATCTAAAATTCTAAATACACTAAAATTCAGAATTCTACATTTTTCACTTTGCAGTTGGTACAGAAAATGCTGAAAAAAATATTACCCTTATTAATATTTTATTTTATTTATAATATTTTAATTTAATATATTTATATGATTTAATTTTTTATGTATTATCCATTATTTGAGTAATTTTGATGTTACCTAAAATAAAAAAAAAAAAAAATCTACATTTAAAATAAAAAAAAAATTCTAAAATTCTCAGAACACTAAAATTCAGAATTCTGCACGTTTCACTTTGCAGTTAGCACTAAATGTGAAAAAAGCTGATTAAATAAATGACACAGAAAGCAATGTCGTGTTCGTTACATTCTCTGTTTTTGTGCACATTGGCTATCAGTCAGCAAGGGTCTCTATGGAGTCAGTGTTGGGTACAGGTCTTTATATGTAACCTAACTCTTTTCCTCTGTCTGAACCTGAGACACCTGAGCCCGCCGCTCACCTGGCTTCAGTCTTGTCATCAATAATCCAGTGGTGTTGAGAACGCACATTCAAGCAGGAATAGCACGGTTTGGCATCTGTGACAGGATGTTGTACGGCAGGACAGGAGCAGGGTCTCTGGAGCGGTGGGCGTCTGTAGACAGCGGTGTCAATCTGTCCTATCTTAACTGGTTCATCGAGCAACAATTCTTTCCCCGCAGGTCCCAGGACGGCCCAGAACTCACTCTGCCGGCCAGCATCGAGTTCAGGGAAAACTGTGAGTACCACATCCATCTGCAAAGCAAAACCAATCAATTTGTGCTGGTTTAATTTCAACAGTCTGACCTGAACTGGGTCATGTGATTTGTCTGGTGTGTGGGGGCGGCTTTGTGATGTTCTGTTTGTTTTCATGTTTTGGGATTGGCTTTTCCCGGGTGTTGTAGACACAACATAGCGTTTCCACTTGACCTGGTTGATGGTGGCATGTAGTTTCTTTCATTGGCTGTGCTGATTGTACAGCAAAACAGCCAGCAAATTATAGAAATCACTAATGGTTAGCTGCCTCATAGATCAATGGATGGAAAGTATTGATGACTGCTCAAACCTGTTTTATCATTAAATCAGTTTGAGAAAAATTATGTTGCAATGTATCTAAATGTTTCTGTCAAATAAATAAATAAAGCAGAATGGAATATAATAGAATATATAGAATGGAATAATTTCCCCACCATGCCATTAGGTGGCAGGAGTGAGCAGTATGTCAGAAGTCGGAAATTTCTACTGTGCAGTTGCATGGATGGACTAAGACAAAAAAACAGCCTTGTACATCACCTAGAGCAATCTACCACTATATGTTTAATTTGCATTTGTACGTTTTCATATTTAGCTCAAACCATCTTAAAATAAGATAATAAAGACCTGTTTTTATGTGTTGCTACTAGACCTTCGTTCATCTTTGAAACACAAATTAAGTTATTTTTGATTAAATCCGAGAGCTTTCTGACCCTGCATTGACAGCAATGCAACTGACACGTTCAAGGCCCAGAAAGTAAGTACATCGTTAAAATAGTCCATTTGATTTAGTCTTTGTGTGCACAGAAAACAAAACTAACAACTTTGTTCAACAAATTCTTCTCTTCTGTGTCAATCTTTGATGCGCATTCACAAGAGTAACACAATGCATACATGCAGAAATTGTTGAATAAAGTCCTTATTTTTGTTTTCTTTGTGCAGAAAGTATTCTCATAGCTTCTTAAAATTACGGTGGAACCACTGATGTCACATGGACTATTTTAACGATGTCCTTACTACCTTTTTAGGGCCTTGAACAGCAGGTCTTAAGGGTTTGGAATGACAAGAGAGTGAGTAATTAATGACAATTTTCATTTTTAGGTTAACTATCCCTTTAAGTTATGGGTTATGTTATGGTCAGGTGTTGTGTTTATGCATTTTGATTTGCGTTTTCAGTCTTTAAATTTAATATGACTAAGCAGCGTATACATGCAACATACACATAACATTTTCAATCAACATGCATATACTTTGCAACATGAATTTATATTATAGTGAACAATTATATTACTGTAGATTTTTCCACTAGGGCTGCCCCCAATAGTTGACTAACCGTCAACGAAAAACGGCTTGGTCGTCCAAAATTTTATTCGTCGCTTAGGTGCAGAAAAAAAAAATTCCACAAGAAGTGGCGAAGTCACGCAGTCCGTGACAGACAGATCATTAATGGCTGGTCTACGTGGTAATACAGTACATCGGGCAGTACATCCAAACACTCACCTATCATTCATCGACCTCAAATATGGCTTTTCATCTGAAAGATGTATGTAGTAGCAACTTTACTTGGCAGCTCAATCCAATGTTAAACTAGAAAAGTTTGCACTATTCAGGTGTCATACAGATAAGAGTAATGCATCTTTCGAATCTGTAAAGACTTTGTTTATTTGTGTGCACTCAATAACAACAAAACGTTGCGCTTTTGTAAAATAATGAAAGCGAACAGGATGCGCTTTCTGTCGTCTCAGTCTCTCTGAACTTCAAAATTCCTTGCATACTTGCTTTACAGACATGAAAAATCTAGATATGTCTATAAAGAATGAAATGTCTACTTTTAAATTAACCAATTCAAATAGAAAACGAATATTTTTAGATTATGTAATCCATATGAAACATAAATACTGGCGCATACATTACTGTGAAGATAAGTCAGTGTCGCTGACTTTATTTCTTAAGCCGAAAACAAAGGAAGCACTAGTTTATCAATAAATTATTGAAATGTTAATGCAGCCTCCTTACTGTTTTTCCCTGATGCATTCATAATCATTACTTCTGCCAGTGTGCTGCGGCAAGCCCTATGCGTAAGCTTAAGAGCTTATTAGACTATGTAGGCAATTAAAGGCTCATTATTATGATTTATATGGTTTATTAATAAACGTGCGACTAATAGTCTACTTTAGTTGAGGACAGTCCTAATTTCCACATGCTCTTTACTCTCTGTTATAATAGTGTGATCAGTGACATGGAGTTTACAGCTCAAAACAGAAAAAAAAACATGAATTTGCAACTTTAATGGTAAAATGATTTTGCATGCTAAAATCGTGCATCTGAGCTTCTTGGTTCGTCTCAGTTAAATCTCTTTTCTTCCTCCATGATTTCTTCCCACAGCCGAGGATGCCTTCCTGTCTGCCATCATTAACTACACCAACAGCTCAACGGTGCACTTCAAGTTGTCTCCCACCTATGTGCTGTACATGACCTGCCGTTACGTCATGTCCAGCCAATACCGGCCCGACATCAGCCCCTCCGAACGCACGCACAAAGTTATTGCCATTGTCAACAAGATGGTGAGCATGATGGAAGGAGTTATCCAGGTGGGTGTTGGCATTTTTTACTAGAATTATTTACTGATAATTATTTATTATTTACTTATTTATTTATTTATTTATTTATTTATTTTTTGCAGTAGACGTTGTGTGTGACTTAGTTATATTGTAATTTATGCTTCAGACATGTCGCTGTAGCTCTAATGTAGAGATTTGTCTGTGAAGTTACATTATACATGCTTTTGTAGTTGTAGTGTTAAAGCTTGTTTCACTCTGCTTTCATCAATTCAGGTCATTGCCTCAGCAAACAGTGCTTAAACTACTGCACTCAGTCTTTCCCCTGTGTTTGTTTGTATGTGAATTTCTGTGCGTGTGTTTTTGTGTCTCTGTGCCTTGTTTTACCTGATTCATGCACCATATTTTCCCCGCAGTGCTCTGTTCAACAGCTTGTGACAAAGTCACCACACTGAGATGTATAGCTAGAAAAAAAAAACTAAAAGTTGTTCTACTATTATAAGATTTTGTTTTTGCTTATGCAGGGAAAAGCATATGTCGTATATACATTACTTTTTAAAAATTTGGGGTCGGTAAGATTTTTGTTTTTGTGTTTTTGAAAAAAAGTCTCTTTACCAAGGCTGCATTTATTTGATCTAAAATGCTGCAAAAACAGTAATATTGTGAAATAGTTTTATCATTTAAAAAATTAGTTTTCTTTTGTGATATATTTTAAAATGTAATTTATTACTGTGATGCAAAGCTAAATTGTCAGTAGCCTCCAGTCTTCAGAAGTCCTTCAGAAGTCAGAATAATTTGACTTTCTGCTCAAGAAACATTTATTATTATTATCAATAATGATAGCAGTTGTGCTCCATATATTTTTGTTTAAGCCATATGATACATTTTTCAAGATTCTTTGATGAATAGAAAGTTCAACTTTTTTGTAACATTGTAAATGTCTTTAATTTTGATCAATTTAATGCATCCTTGCTGAATAAAAGTATTAATTTTCTTTAAAAAAATATTACTGACCCCAAACATCTGCACCATGGTGTAATATATCATAAAGGAGACTGATTATCAGTGCATGAATTAAAAGTTCAAATTTTTTTGTAACAATTTTGATCAATTTAATGCATCCTTGCTGAATAAAAATATTAATTTCCTTTTTTTAAAAAAAGTCTTACTGACCCCAAACTTTTGCACAGTGGTGTAAATATCATGAAGGTGACTGATTATCAATTTACACTCACTGAGAAAGATGACAAATTGACTGTGGTCCATGCATTGTTTTTTACTCTATCGCTTTTTATTTTCAAAGACAGATTCTACAGAACCGTGAAATCACTCACATGAACAGTAACAGTAGTCATTGTTCATTTGTATAAAGTTAAACTTTTCTCTACTCTGTCTAGTCACAGCACATGGCCTCATTGAATCGCAAACGTTCACTTTCATCATTCGGTCACCACAAATAACTATATAAATGCCTCTTTACAAGTCAGAAATGAGGTCCACATGCTCTGTGTTTATTTAGGTTCTTTTTTGGTCAGCACCTGCAGGTTTTGAGTGGCCCACCCAGGTGTTCAAACTGTATATCTCACAGGCTGCCGGCAATGTTCAAATGCAAATAGTTGTGTAATAAATCATTCATCTCCTGACTCCCTGTTATACAAGAGTTCAGCATCTAAAATGAGAAGACAGACTGTTGTTTTATATGTATGGATGCAGTCTGTCTTTTTAGTGTCATAATCCATTTAAATATTGATTTTTGCTTTTTCTCTATTTTGGGGAAATCCAAAATCTTAAAGGAGAAGTCCAGAACAAAAATTTACAGATAATTTACTCGCCCCCTTGTCATCCAAGATGTTCATGTCTTTCTTTCTTTAGTCAATAAGAAATTGTTTCTTGAGGGAAACATTCCTGAACTTTTCTCCATATAAGTTCTCCAAGTTTGAACTTCCAAAAATGCAGTTTAAATGCAGCTTCAAATGACGGGCGTTTGAGGTTAAGAAAGTGAGTAAATTGTTAATTTGTTTAAAAAAAATGTTATCGTTTTGCTTTCGTTTCGGCTGGGATCGTTTAGAGCCATTTGAAGCTGCATTTAAACTATATTTTGGAAGTTCAAACTTGAGGGCACCATTGAAGTCCACTATATGGAGAAAAATTTGGGAATATTTTCCTTAAAAAACATAATGTCTTATCGACTGAAGATAGAAAGACATGAACATCTTGGATGACAAGGGGGTGAGTAAATCATCCGTAATTTTTTTTTTCATCTCCTTTGAGCCTCACGGTTTTAAGGGCCTAACTTTAGAAAAATGAGAAAGAGAGTGGTAATTCATTTTTAAAGCTTGGTAGCAAAGCTGTGCTCCATTTCTGTATAAATGACCTCAAGGCAATTTTGGTTTCATGCTATCTTTTTAAAAACACCTTTCCCTGTATTGACATAAATCATTGGAAATCTAGTGGCGTCACTGAAAAAGAAGCTGTATCTTAACACTGCAGAATTGAATAATTAGTTCTCTAATTTCCTGATAATTTACTCACCCCCATGTCATCCAAGATGTCTGTCTTTCTGCAGTCGAAAAGAAATTTTTGAGGAAAGCATTCCAGGATTTTTCTCCAAATAGTGGACTTCAGTGGGAACCAATGGGTTGAAGGTCCGAAGTGCAGTTTCAATGCAGCTTCAAAGGGCTCTACACGATCCCAGCCGAGAAATAAAGGTCTTATTTAGCGAAACGATTGGCCATTTTCAAAAAAAAATGTTTTAACAAATGTATATACTTTTTAACCACAAATATCTTGAACTAGCTCGACCTCACATTACATAATCACATTGGAAAGGTCACGTGTGACATAGGCAGACTTACCAACCCAGTGTTTACACAACAAGTCCTGTATTCCTTGTGTGGGATCGTGTAGAGCTCTTTGAAGCTGCATTGAAACTACAAATTGAACCTTCAACCCATTGGCTCCTATTGAAGTCCACTATATGAAGAAAAAACCTGAAATGTTTTCCTTAACTTTAATGTCTTTTCGATTAAAGAAAGACAGACATTAACATCTTGGATGACCTGGGGGTGAGTCAATTATCAGGAAATTGAATTATAAAATCAAGTAAACATGCTCCGGATGACTCGGACGTCCCATACGGCAGTGAGTGGGAGATGATGATGTGACCTGTCCTGTGTGAGCGTGAATGTCTATGTGTTTACATGCCTGTGAATTCTGTCCATGCCATGGCTGTTGTTGACAGTCTCTCTCTCTGTCCTGTCGGATGTCTGTCTCCCCCCACCCCCCTCCTTCCCCCACACCTACTATCTCTACAGGAGATTGCTGAAGGTGATCAGGTAGGAGTTCGCACTGCTAGGGAGGCGTCTCATTCTTCCAGTTTCTCTCTCTCTGTTCTATCTGTCGGCTTGGCTCCGTCTTCCATGCCTCTTTTATCCCCCCTATAACAGAAAGCAAACAACCCAAGCCAACTAAGTAATCCCTCCTCCTACAGCTGGACGCAATCGTTCATAACCCCTCATTACGACTCAACCTGGACCATGTGATACTAAAAAACAAACTGTGATTTGAATTGCGGCATCTTCCATTTTTGACCTCTGCTTACTGCACTTCAGTGTGGATGAGAGACTACCCCATGTTCTTTTGCTTTGTTTGGAAACTTTTAATTTCCTTTTCATTTGACTTCATGTCTGTGGTTAATGTCATCATTCTTATGAATGCGTCCTGTGGCCAGTATGACGTATTCGGGAGGGTCGGGGCGGGGGGTTGCTGTCGTCGTCACGTGGGATAGATGTGTGCGGGAATACACACAGGTCCGGTTGTTTCCGGACCGTGTGTATCTCCTCTCTGTGATGCAGGGATGTGGGATCCAGAGCAACCAGTCACCGCAGCTTCCCAGTCAGTCCTGCCTAGCTTGAGCTAACTCTAACACGTGAATGATTTCTACTCTGTCTGGACGCGGTGACTGGTTGTTGGAGGCCGGGAGGGTTGGACAGAGGCACATGTCTATCCCGGGAGTGCTACTCAGTGCTTCTCATGGCTGTAACTCTTTTCTTTGTTGTTTGTATGTCGGATCGTTTTACTTTAGCTTTGTGTAACGACCCAACTCTGTGCATTACAGAAACAGAAGAACATCGCCGGGGCTCTGGCCTTTTGGATGGCTAACGCCTCAGAGCTGTTGAACTTCATCAAACAGGACAAGGATCTGAGTCGCATCACGCTAGATGCACAGGATGTCCTTGCTCACCTGGTTCAGATGGCTTTTAAGTGAGTGCTTGCATGTACAAAAACAAAACAGCTCTGTTTCAAAAACTAGTAACCATATATCAGCTGATATAGTTGAGGTCAGAAGTTTACATGCACCTTTCAGAATCTGCAAAACGTTAATTATTTGACCAAAATAAGAGGGATCATCCACAATGCATGTTATTTTTTTTATTTAGTACTGACCTGAATAACCTTTTCCAACGATGACAGTATGATTTTGAGATCCATTTTTTCACACTGAGGACAACTGAGGAACTCATATGCAACTATTACAGAAGGTTCAAATGCTTACTGATGCTCCAGAAGTAAAATAAGATGCATTTAGAGCTGGCGGTTGAAAACTTTTGAACAGAATGAAGATGTGTACATTTTTCTTATTTTGCCTAGATGTCGTATTTTTTGCATTTAGTACTGCCCTTCAGAAGCTACAGAACATACTTGTTTGCCAAAAGACAAAATAAGACAAAAGACAAATTCCAAAAGTTTTCACCCCCCGGCTCTTAATGCATTATGTTTCCTTCTGGAGCATCAGTGAGCGTTTGAACCTTCGGTAATAGTTGCATATGAGTCCCTCAGGTGTCCTTGGTGTGAAAAGATGGATCTCAAAATCATACAGTCCTTGCTGGAAAGGGTTCAAATACAAAAAAAAGCTGAAAAAACAGAATTTGTGGAACCTGAAGGATTTTTCTGAAGAACAGCGGGCAGTTTTACTTTCAGGACAAACAAGGTATTCATGAACAACTGTAACAGCTGTGGATCATTCAGGTAACAACACAGTATTAGGGATCAATATGTAATCTTTTGAACAGCATAAGTTTTATAAGTTCAGCTATTATTTTCTCAGTGAATTTTTATGTGAAATATCTTATTCAGGTCAGTACTAAATTAAAAATAACATGCATTTTGTATGATCCTTTCTATTTTGGTAAAATAATTAACATTTTGCAGATTCTGCAAGGTGTATAAAAACTTTTAACCTCAACTGTAAATAAAATGTAAATTTGACCTTTAACTAAACAAATTTAGCATAGACCTTTACTTTAAATTTAAATTTAGACCTTTAACTATTTCCATATCATGGGAAAACAGTCCATTTAATTGTAATTGATCAATTACAAAAGGGATTTGTAAAATAAGTTCAAACTGTGTTCCTGTAACCATTATCAGGCAGCAGGATGTGCTGAATGTAAGGAATGTTCTGGGTCTGGCTTGTATTGGCTGAGCTGTAGTTTGGGTGTATGAGAGAGAGTTACGGTCCTGGGGCCGGTTTTCAGCACAAACAATGCGGTCGGAGTGCCTCCGTTTCCTTTAAGCACTGGAATGACCAGCTGAAACAACTGTGCTTTTGTGCGGGTTGTGCGGTTTGTGAAGCGGCCAGGTCTCAGATTTACTGTGGGCTTCTAGAGGAAGTTCCATTAGGCCCCTCATGGTGGATATATGGACACTAAATAATGTGTGTTCCCGCAGGTACCTGGTGCACTGCCTGCAGTCGGATCTGAATAACTACATGCCAGCTTTTCTGGAAGATCCCGATGAACAGAACCCACAGAGGCCCAAGATAGGTGAGCAGAGACCCACCTTTTCAGATGAAGTCAAGTCACTTTTATTTTTATAGCTCAGAAAAATAACAGAATCAGTGATGCAAACAACTTAAAATATGACAAATTCAAATTCTGCTATGTAAAGCAGCTCTAAAAAGAAAGTAGTGTCATTGTTCAGCTTAAGTAAGTTCACTTATACTGTATAATTCATGAACAGTTGCAGTTTTTGACCTAGCATGTATGAAGATGAGTAGATTGGTAGGTTTTAACCCTTGTTTAAAGGACAAAAGTTAGAATTGTAATTGAAAAAGTTACATGGGACCACCTAGTGGTGGATTTGAAACTCTACAGCAGAATTATTCAACCCAAAGCAGTGATATCTTGCAGTTTCTTCACAGGAACTTACACCATCCTAATTTCTTTGTCTTGGTCATTGTAGAATGTTAAGTAGACTTATCTTGACAAGTCTGTTTCAACAAAATGATGTGGACAAATGGACAAACATGCCCTCTTGACTAGAACAGTATCAACATCTTAAGCAACACAGAAATATGCTGAAATGAACCAGAAACATGCAAAACATCTTAAGCAATGTAATAGCACTTCCAGTTCTTTAGAAGTGTGTTTCCCAAACCTTGTTCCAAGGAACGCCAAATTTAAATGTGATACACATAAGGGACCAACCACAAAAAGCATGCATTTAAAGAAAATATTAAAAAGCATGCATTTTGAGTGTTTTTCAACCTTTTGTATAAATATCTGTCTCAGCTAATAGTAGTATTTCTTAACATTACACTATTGTAATTGCAAGTAAAATAAATAAAGGAATGATGGTATTGTTTCTGTTTATACTGCATTAAAACATCTCACTTTCCTCTTTTCCACAGAGGATGTTCTGCACACATTAACGGGCGCCATGTCTCTTCTGCGGCGATGCAGAGTAAATGCGGCTCTCACCATTCAGCTGTTCTCACAGCTCTTCCACTTTATCAACATGTGGCTCTTTAACAAGCTGGTGACGGAGGCTGATTCGGGCCTGTGCTCGCACTACTGGGGCGCCATCCTGCGACAGCAGCTCAGCCATATCGAGGCGTGGGCTGAGAAACAGGGTTTGGAGCTGGCCGCAGACTGCCACCTCAGCCGCATAGTCCAGGTACCACATGCAAATACATACACCAGTCTTTCCCAGAGTTGCATTTATAGTTAAGCTATTTAAGCTAAGCCATTCTTCGATTATCTGGTCCAAATATATTTTGTGTTTATTTGTGAGGATGTTTTGGCTTTTTTAGGTTTCAGTTGAGACATGATTTGCCCCATATATGAACCTTTTTATTGTGGGCACATCCACACAGGTCTTTCTGTTCTTCAGCATTTACCTCTACAACATCAGCAAAACATGCATGTACATGCACAACAGTATTATAATCCCTTGAGCTGATTTGAGTTGCTTATTTTGTTGTATATAATCTTTTTTTTTTTTTTATAAGATGGAGGAAAAGCATGCGTCATTTATAAAAATGTGACCTTAGGTTATGTTGCCTATTCATGCTTTCACTAATCTTTTGTTTTCCAGTATGGGGTAATTGAGAGTTAACATGGACTGTTTTCCCAAGATCAAGATTGTAGCATAAAATGTACATGAATGTATAAGGGAAAGTGTGTATTTTATGTTTTCATCACCAGAATGTTTTGTTTTTGATAATACAAACATTTCAATTCTTTTATAAAAAATGTTGTTTAAAATATGACTTCAAGCTGTCAAGTGACAATTTTTTTTTTTTGAATTTTCCCTAATAGCAAATTTATTTATTCATTAAGTATATACATATAATTGTATTATAGTACAAACCAGTGGTACCATTTACAATACTAAAATACATTTTATTATTATCACTACATTTGATTCAAATAAATACAATTAATTTTATATTTTATTATTAATTAATTAATTATTATTTGTGTGTTATTTGTATTTACTTAATGATTATATATAATCTATATATTAGAAACTTATTTCTAATATGTACAGTTTTAATGTAGATTTGTCTATAACACATTAATGCAGAGACTACAATCTTTCTTGAAGGGAATATTGGTAGTGACTAGACTAGTACTTCTAGGATGTTCTGATTTGATCAAAGGTGTCACTTGCCCTGAAAGGTTAAAAACCACAGTCCAAAACTAGTTAGATGGGCAGTGAACCAATACTTAATTATAACTTTGTCTCTTTGTCTCTTAAGGCAACCACTCTCCTCACCATGGACAAATACTCCATGCAAGATGTGCAGAACATCAACAACACCTGCTTCAAGCTCAACTCTCTGCAGCTCAACGCTCTGCTGAGCAACTACCACTGCGCTCCTGATGAGCCTTACATTCCTCCTGTAAGTGAACTGTTTTATTTGGGCTGAGTAGTCCTGGTGTGATGACATGTGTCCTTTCTGAGATAAACTGAACCAGGTGTTTCACCTTTCACGGTAGCTCTGCTCATTTGCTTTAACTTCTGGGTTTCTCATAATGTGACCTTTTTGTTTGATGTGAAATATTAAACTCATTACTGTAAAAGGTGCTGTAACTGATGTTAGCTGTTCTGGAACCTCTCCCAGACCGAATTAGATGTACTCCGTCTATGCAAAACTCACTCTACATAGCAAATTGGTGAGGGAGCAGTTTACTAGAGTTCTTATGTAACATCAAGATCATTATCCACTTCATGCCCACAGGAGCTGATTGATCACGTTGTGGCCGTGGCCGAGAACACAGCAGATGAACTGGCCAGAAGCGATGGGCGGGAAGTACAGCTGGAGGAGGACCCTGACCTGCAGTTGCCTTTCCTACTGCCCGAGGACGGCTACTCGTGTGATGTGGTGCGGAACGTTCCCAACGGATTCCAGGAGTTCCTAGAGCCGCTTTGCCAGAGAGGTATGGATGATAAACAGTATGCTGGGACTCTAAATGACTTTCAGAGCGTTTGATGTCAATTGTGGCGTGCACAATAAGTATCAGGTGGATGGTGAATCAGAGGTTGTCGTCTTTGTTTGTTTAAGGCTGATGTGATGCCAGTGGAATGTGGTTTGTTAAGGTTGTGTTCAACAGTCTGTTTGCTGCCATTCCTATCGGTGTTTGCTTTTTGCGAGAGAGGGAGAGTGTGTGTGTTTTTACAGGTGTGTGACAAAAACCGTGAGAGACCAGTGGATTTAAAGTTTTAACGTTTTGTGGATGTGTTCTGATCTGCTCGTTCTCCAGGTTTCTGTCGATTGACACCTCATCCACGCTCTCCAGGAACTTGGACCATCTATTTTGAAGGAGCCGATTGCGACAGTCACTTCTCAGCTGACACGTCAGAACTGGTAAGTTATTATGCCGATTGGAGATAGATAGATTGTAGATAGATAGATAGATAGATTGGTAGATAGATAGATAGATAGATAGATGATTGGTAGATAGATGATTGGTAGATAGGTGATGGCAGATAGATGATGGGTTGGTAGATAAATAGATGATGGGTAGATAGATGGTAGGTTGGTAGATAGATAGATGTTAGATAGATGATGGGTTGGTTGGTAGATGGTTGATAGATAATGGGTTGATGGATGGATGATGGGTTGGTAGATGGATAGATGATGAATTGGTAGATAGATAGATGATGGATTGGTAGATAGATGGTTGATAGATGATGGGTTGATGGATAGATGATGGGTTGGTAGATAGATGGATGATGGGTTGGTAGATAGATAGATGGGTTGATGGGTAGATGGTAGATAGATGGATAGATAAATAGATGGGTGGATAAATGGGTAGATAGATGATGGGTTGGTAGATGGATAGATGATGAATTAGTAAATAGATAGATGATGGATTGGTAGATAGATGGATGATGGGTTGGTAGATAGATGGTTGATAGATGGGTTGAGGGATGGATGGATGATGGGTTGGTAGATGGATAGATGATGGGTTGGTGGATAGATGGGTAGATGGATGGATGGATGGATGGATGGATGGATGATAGATGGATAAATAGACGGATTGATGGATGTTGGTTTGGTAAATAGATGGGTAGATAGATAGATAGATAGATAGATAGATAGATAGATAGATAGATAGATTATTTTGTAAATTTTACAATTTATTTTTTTAATATAAAGCCCAAATACTAGAGAGATATTTGCAGAATAACATCAGGGAATATTTGAAGTCAGTTGCTAGTGTGTGTTCTGTCAAGTTAACATTCTCTTAGGTTTCAGCTGACACTAGTTATACCACAGAGGGCAATATTTGACCATAGTGACCATAGGACTGGATGTAAATGATATCTTTCTCCTCACCCTAAACACACAAAGCCCTTAAATGCTCCTCCTTCCCTGTAATTAGTCTGTTTTTACTGTCTCTCATATTTTTACGTAAGTGATATATATTTTTTTTTACGTAATGTCATAATCCCCCTTTTTTTTTAACATAATGTCGGTCCGCCCTGTAGTAGACTGAGCTGGAGCTCAGAGCGCATTTAAATACCACACAGAAATCTGATGAACGCAGCTTGATCGTGTGCCAAACCAACCCACCCACTCCCACATCCCTTTCTTACATCCATCCCAGGACCAATGCTTACCGTAAACTCGCATATTGTACACATGGGATTTAGACATGAAATCAAAATCGACCTTGTATGTAGTTTCTGGTCGTACTGTGTTTTATCACACATTATTTTAAAGTTAAGTGCACTTTCCTTCATGACAGACATCATCTAGTCTGGAAAAAATGTTGAATAAATAGCAAAATGGGTATTTAGATACTGTTTCAGGTAACTGTTGTAGTTGCGTTTCTAGAAGTCTATGCATTCATTACGATAACTATGCCAAAAATGCTTAACAAGGCTTGTCCTGTTGCCTTACCAAAGCCAAGGAGATTTCTTGCATTACCCATCAGTGTTCATAAAACTCCACTGTGCTTGAAACCAGCTCTGCTCCCACCCCCCAAGCTGTACTCAACAATGCGGACGGGCAGCATAGCTCAAGTTCCCTGTACAATGATTGCATGCCATGTGCACCATTTACACTCTGGGGCTCACTGAAGGAGAGGCCGTGGCACGGTGCCTCTCTGTGGGAAGCTGGTCTCTTTCTCCCAGGCCCGGCCTGTGCGTAAGCGAGCCCACTAAGGCCTGATGCACTCTGGAGCCGACGCATGTGGCTTTCATTCTTGACTCGTCTCCAGCGCCCGCCGTTTTGCTCTGCGGTCGGCTGTGCTCTGAGAACCAGCAGTGGCAGAACCTCCCTAATTTTCTCTCCTACTCCTCCTCTTAGCTCAGTTTGCACTAGGAACGGCCACCAGACGCAGCTTCTAGGAGCAGCGTGAACCTAAACCTGAACATATAGTAGTGACTTCTTTCCTCCAAGTAAAATCACCTGTCTTCTCTCTCTACAGCCAATGCGGAAGGAACCGGAAATTGTGACAGTGACTTTGAAGAAACACAATGGGATGGGCCTCAGTATTGTGGCGGCCAAGGTAAGAACTGATTTAGTGACATTGTTTTGTGTATTTTTCTTGCATAGCAGTAATAAAATGATCATGAACCTATGAGAAGGCCATCTGGTTTTTGCACAGAAATCTGATTAGTTTGATGCAGTTGATGAAAAGAGTTTTAACTTTCTGAGGATTTTCTGAAGGAGTTTTGTTTTCTGATATTGCTGGCTGTCCAAACAGGGATGTGCTTTTGTTTGATTCAGTCACAAGCTGGTCTGTGTGCTTGTCAAACATTCAAATAAGAAACTAAGTCATAAGCAAATCTTTATGTTTCCGTGTCGGACTGAACGCTGTTGTAGTCCACTGCTTTCAGCAGAAGGAAATGTCATCTGGATCGTACAAAATGAGATCTTTTATGCAAGTTTACAGGTTAAAATGTTGAATGTTTTGCATGATTCCACCAGTTTCGCTTGTCAAGCATAGAAAGTTTCGATTAGTTTCATTAGTTTTGATGTCAACACTGCAAATTAAGGTTTTGTTTATACTCAAAACTCTACTAGTATGACTGTTAGAAAGTGTGTTCAGATCCAGCATGGACCAGTTTACATTTTTACTATGCAAGTAAATATTTCTTAATTTTTCAAACTGGGATTTTTCTTAGTTGGTTATATGGAAGTGGACAGAAGAACCTTTTTCCCACTAGATGTGCATCATGTTCAGGGACGGAGAAGAGACAAGCAAGGGAGGTGTAGTGGGAGGGGAAGGGGGTTAACAGGAATTGTTCATTTTCATAGCAAAACCTCCCCTTTACAGCTTCTATTTTCATCTGTGAGTGTCTCTGAGGAAGCATAAAGTTTGGTAGAGGTAGAACGGAGGGAAAGAGTGAAAAATGGGAGGAGAAGGAAAGGAGGAGTGAAGAAGGGGTGTAAGGCATGCTCTGGGACAAAGGGGAGGATCTAAAAAGGAGAGGCGGTTTGTCTCGGTGTGAAGCTGGGACGCAGCTGGGAGCAGCGGTAAAACTTCACCTAACTGTTAGTGAGTCGTGGGAGTTTCTCTTGCATAACAGTCTGGATGTGGTATTTCCTACTCTGGCTTAAGATATTTACATATTTGTTTAGCATGTAGCCCACTAGTCGCTCCTCGGTAGACCTGCCTGCTTTGAAAGAGTTGGATAAGTTTTCCTGGACCACTATAAGTTGATTCCTCTGTTTATTCTCTATTCCGGAGCGGAGTGCAGCACCATGTGGTTCTCTGTGGTTGGGAGGAAGGAGCCGGTAAGAAACCACTTGACATGGAGTGTGTGTCTTTTTAATGTGGGAGAGTGAGCAAGTAAACGCTGAGAGATTAATGGCGTGCTAAAAAGTCAACGCGTTGACTTTAATTTGTTTATAGTTGCCGCCAGGCTTGCACTTTGGTTCATTTTCATTCATAATTATGCTATTGTTTATTGTTAATTAATTGTCATTCAACTAATGGTAATTAGTACAACAGAAATGTTTTGGGACAAGTAAAAATTAACATGCAACTTTTTAAAAATGTTACTGGTATCAGATTATTGCAGAATTGAAGATTGAAGATTGAATCAGGAACTGAAATGGTACTTTTGACTATGTAGATACCTGACGAGGACATGCACACTTGCGCACATTAATTCCGGTGACCGTTATCGAGTGTGAGAAAGCAAGGTTTTGCCAATGTAAACAGCATCATGCGACTAGACTGCACAAACATGCACGTAGACATTGTGCAGGTCGCAACACACTTAAAATTAGTTCGGTTTACAAAAACATACATAAGAGTGACTGTAATGATAAAGCATAGTTTAGCAAGGTGCATATCTCAATTTCATCCTGTGCTAGATGGAGACAACTTTGTACTGTATGTTTCTACGTTTTTAGCCTTAGATGTGCATGGTTGTGCACATAGCGGTATCTTGTAATCAGGGTCACATGGATAATGATTACAAGCTCTGAACGCTGAGTTCTCCGTCATATATCGCAGTGTTAGTGACTCATCATCACTTGTTGCAAACAATCTGGCAGCTGCTACCGTCACAGGGCTTGATTTGCTCAGGCTGCAGATGTTTGTGCGATAACAGCTCTTTTGGGATGGTGTTGAGTTTCTGGGGGAAGAACAAGGGAAATCCTGACCTCCGTACTTCACATTGATGAGTACCTACCTGACATTTTCCCACGTTTGTGGATTCACTCTTCTTCAAAATGACTTGTAGCCACAAGAATCAAAGCTTTCAGGACTGATCTTCTGTTTTATTGCTAACCCTAATTTTTTGAAAGCAAAACTAATTTTTGTTTGTTTGTATACTTGGTTTGGAGTACAATAGTTCACTGACTTCCTTCTCTGTGCGCTTCTTGATCTTATGTACGACAACAATTGAAGGATGTAACTCCCATACGCGAGCCTGGATTTCCTGAGGACTCGGAGAGAACAGAATGTGAACCCAGCGTTGAGTCTCTGTAAATGTTAACTTTATTAATCTGAACTGATATGAAGCGAAACCAATGTGGCCACCCACTGCGGCGGTGTATCAAAGTGACACTTTGTTTTGGTTCGCAGGTTCAAAAGAAAACACGATCATGAAACCTTCTTTCTAGTGGTTCGAGATGGGATCTTTTGACAGTTGACTAGAACTAGTTCACTTCAGTCCTCAGGCAAAATGAAACCTGACAAGCTCCTACGGTATTCTAAATAGAGACGCAACAAGATGTCAACTTGCGTTCATCAAGATTTTGTACCTTGGCTCTGCATGTCCAGAGAGAGAGAGTGGAAGAGAAGAGGTTGGGAATCGTGACCCTTTGGAAGACTATTTTCTAGTTTTAGTGCATGTTTTTAATATATAAGAGGATAATCCCAAGTTGTTAGTTAGTAAAACTTGGGGGCATTCATATGTTTGAAGCAAAGGATGTCAAGCTTGCACATAAACCCGAACCCTTAAATTAAGTCTTGACTCATGTCTTGGACATACAGTTGAGGTCAAATGTTTACATACACCTTGCAGAATTTGCAAAATGTAAATTATTTTACCAAAATAAGAGGGATCATACAAAATGCATGTTATTTTTTTATTTAGTACTGATCTGAATAAGATATTTCACATAAAATACGTTAATAATATAATAGTTTAAATTATAAAAATGACTTTTTCAAAAGTTTACATACACTTGATTCTTAATACTGTGCTGTTACCAAATTGATCCACAGCTGTGTTTTTTTTTTTTGTCCTGAACAGTTAAACTGCCTGCTGTTATTCAGAAATTTTTCAGGTCCCACAAATTCTTTGTTTTTTCAGCATTTTTTGTGTATTTGAACCCTTTCCAATAATTACTGTGATTTTTGAGATCCATCTTTTCACACTAAGGACAACTGAGGGACTCATATGCGACTATTACAGAAGGTTCAAACGCTCACTGATGCTTCAGAAGGAAACAATGCATTAAGCGCCAGGGATGAAAACTTTTTGAATTTGAAGATCAGACTAAATTCAACTTATTTTGTCTTCTGGTGAACATGTAAATATCTTCTGTAGCTTCTGAAGGGCAGTACTAAATTTATAAAAATATGATATTTACGCAAAATAAGAAAAATGTACACATCCTCGTTCCGTTTAAAAGTTTTCACCCCCAGGTTCTTAATGCATTGTTTTTCCTTCTGAAGCATAGAGCGTTTGAACCTTCTGTACTGCAAATGAGTCCCTCAGTTGTCCTCAGTATGAAAAGATGGATCTCAAAATCATACAGTCATTGTTGAAAAGGGTTCAAATACACAAAAATGCTGAAAAATTAAAGAATCTGTGGGACTTGAAGGACTTTTCTGAAGAACAGCAGGCAGTTTAACTGTTCAGGACAAATAAGGGCTCATGAACAACTATCACTAGACAAAAAAACACAGCTGTGGATCATTCAGGTAACAACACCATATTAAAAATCAAGTGTATGTAAACTCTTTCAAAAAGTTAATCTATTATTTTCTCTTGAAGACTATGTGTAAATATCTTTTATGTGAAATATCCTATTCAGGTCAGTACTAAATAAAAATGACATGCATTTTGTATGATCCCTCATATTTTGGTAAAATAATTAACATTTTGCAGATTCTGCAAGGTGTATGTTAACTTTTGACTTCAACTTTAATTCTGTCCCTTTACAATAAATGATTCCTAGGAGAGATGTTTTCTTATGTGTCCAAAAACGGAGCTGTCTTCTAAACGCACCGCCAGAGGACCGTGAAGGAAGACAGACTTCTTTGTTTGGTCTTTCCTAACTGAAGCAAGCAGCCCGAGAGTCTGCAGATCATTAGAGCTGGAATGGAGGCCACTCAGACGTGATGAAGACCGTCGACTGAAAGCAGCTCATTATTGAAAGCCTCTTGTGTTAGTCATGATATTTTGCACCCACCATTAGCTTGACGGCCTCAGCGGTCCATCTGTCTTCCATCCGTCTAGACGTGACGGTAAGGACCGGCTACGTTCAGGAGCAAACTACTGTCCTGGCTGCTTTTTTCTCTGACTGCTGTGTTTGTTGTGGGTGATTAATCGGGGCAGGAAATGATGGTGGCGTGTCAAGTTTCAGTGAATAGATGTATTTTCTGTTTTCCTAGTGCACCGTGGACTCCACTGTCTCGGTCAGAGGTCAGACACTGCTTTGACTCCCTGGGGCTGTTAACAAATTACACTAGATCGTTTATGCCTACACGTGCAGCTCCCTGAAGGCTTCATTCACCAATCACATCTACAACCGTAAGCCTTTAACAGGAAGCTGTGCGTTTGGCATACGAGTCCCCAGAGAGTACGCCACAAATGTTTTGAGACTGAAGACTGAAGTTCAATTCCACCTCTGTTGCAAGGCACTCATCTTGCCTAAGCTGGGCTTCAAATTTCCTGTATTTGCAACGGCAGGTTTGGGAAGCTTTTCCGTGCACAGGAAGCGTCAGGGTGGGACCTCGAAGCTGTAGACTTTGTTTGCTTGCTTCCATGTGGTTTTAGGACCTTCAAAGGAAACTGGAGTTCTGTGGTTTGAGCATCTGCTCCAAGTACTGTTATCAGTGAACACCTTTAGACTGCAACACCTTCCTGTTAATGTCTAATGTCTGCACTGCAGATGCAAGCATATTTTTGCATGCCGACTATGCCAGACAGCAAAGAAGTTCTTGTAGCCAGTTCTAGGCCTGAAGTAAACAGACTCAGATTGTCCCCAAGTTCACTGACCTTTATCCTCTGACACACTGAAAGGCAAATAACCTGCTCCTGTGAAGAGGCCTGCAGGGATAATGGTTTCTATTTTTGCTTATGAGGCATTTAGCTTCTGTAAAATATTATTTACAACACAAGATGTGTTCACATGCTCATATGCGAAAGACGTCTATTAGTTGCACAGACATTATAATTGTCTTTGAGCTGTGTTCCAGGCAGTGTTCCTGAAAAGATGAGCGTGAAAACAACCACACCTACAATACAATCCCACACCACACGTTCAGTGACATGCACACCTACGCAATGGGTGTTAAACTAAGGTTTCGTTTTGTTGTTAGTAACACATGACCTATTAATTTAATTGGACAAGAGTATCTCTCTATCTCTCTATCTCTCTATCTATCTATCTATCTATCAAAAGCTTTTGAACAGTAAGATTTTTTTTTTTTTAAACAAGGCTTTTCTGATCACAAAGGCTGCATTTATTTTATCCAAAATACAGCGAAAGCAGTAATTTTGAGAAATATTTTTACCATTTAAAATAACTGCTTTCTGTTTGAATATATTTTAAAATGTAATTAATTCCTTTGATCAAAGCTAAATTTTCAGCATCATTACTCCGGTCTTCAGTGTCACATGATCCTTCAGAAATCATTCTAATATGCTGATTTGCTGTTCAAGAAACATTTTTATTTTTATTATTATCAGTATTTAACAGCTGAGGGGAAGAAATGATTACAATTTATACATTTATTAATTTGTTATACTTTTTATTTATTTATTTTAAATTGATCAAAAGATGATGATGAAAACATTTATAATGTTACAAAAGATTTCTATTTCAGAAAAATGCTGTTCTTCTGAACTTCCCATTCATCAAAAAAACTTGAAAAAAATTCTACTCAGCTGTTTTCAACATCATAATAATAATAAAAAATTGAGCAGCAAATCAGAATATTAAAATAATTTCTAAAGAATCATGTGACTTGAGTAATGATGCTAAAAATTCATATATTTTAAAATATATAATATGATATATATAATATATACATGTTATTTTAAATAATAAAAATATTTCAAACTTGTACTGTTTTTGCTGTGCTTTGGATTAAATAAATGCAGGCTTGGCGAGACTTTTACTCTTTAAATTTTACTCTATAAAAACATCTGACTGGCAGTGAATGTCTCTCTCTCTGTCCTATCATTTATATATTTCTGTCTTGTCTTTCGTTTTATCTTTCTGTCTTTTTGTCTATCTATTTGTCTTATCTGTCATTCTCTGTTGTTTCATCTGTTGTGTCAGTCTGTCTTTTCTGTCTATAGATCTGTTTGTCTATCTTTCTGTCTATCATTATATTTATTATATTTATCATACTGTCTGTAAGGCCTATAAACCTTCAGATCTTAAGCTAACGTTTATAGTTTGTCTTAAGTTATATAAATATCTTTTTTTTTATTTCAAAATATTTTTATTTCAATCAAAATGCCATTAATAGTGACCACAGAAGACAGTTATTGTTAGCGCCCACCTTACAGCAACACTGAGAATGTAACTGTAAATATTTGTGTTTTACGAGTAATGTTCTCATTTTGGATTGCAGCAACATGTTAAATTAAATCTTGGGCTTGCGTACTTGCATGGAGTGTTTTGAGTGCTCTGCCAATGACTGTTTTGTTGTCAAAGGATGTAAACTTTGGAAGAAAGCTTTGTAAATTTGAAGTCAGTGTTCTTTTTTAGATTTGCATTCTAGTTATAAAGCTGTTTCTGTCAGAAAGAAAAGAGCCTTATCCATATTCTTTAGCCTTCCAGCACAGTAATGAACTCTGTGCTAGTATCACCTCACCCTTGCTTTAAAAACAGTAGCAATTAGTTCTCTTGTTAACATGCATCTGTTTTTTATCAGTGGCTTTTATAGACCTTACTCCGTTTCATGTTCTGCGCGCCAGGTTTTCAGCTTTGATCAAAGCTAGTTTAACCCAATGTTTCCTGAGGAAAGGTCAGCTTAGTTGCTCTCCCACTAGGTCTGCACGAGCCTCCTGCATCGGTTGTGTTTAGACGGCATGGAAACCGCCCCGCCTCAGAACTCAGCCTCAGGGCTTCTCATGTGTCTTTCACCGCAGGTTCACTCTTTAATGTGGTGAGACTGGTTTTTGAATGGTTGTTTCTCATCACAGCGTAATACGTACTTTCAGAGTCTAATCAGAGAGCTTTTGGGCTTTACCAGGCGGCATGCATCTCCCTCAGGATTCAGACAAGTTCAGGCCTTACAGCAGATGTGAATATCTGTACTTCAGTTTTTTACTGTGTGTTGCATTAGGTATTATGTCAATGTGTTGCAGGCCTTAATGCCTCTTGTGAAATGGCATACGCAGAATTTTTGGCTGATAATAGTGTTTTTTTGTGTGTGTGTGTGTGTGTCACTGACAATAAAAAGCAAATCTATCTATTATATAACAATAATACAAAGTGACAATCACACTAATTAGAACATATTCAACACCTAGCATAAATAGACACAACACATTTACATTGAGTGGTAACACTTTACAATATAGTTAAATTTATTAACATAGCAGAATGCATTAGGCATCACAAACTAACAATGAACAACACATTTACAACATTTATCTACACTGATTTTTTGTTTTTTTATTATTGGAGTTTATTGATTATTATACTTATTATTGTTTTTTTTGGTATTTATTTATTAAGATTATTGGTTTTACAAGAAAATACTATCTCAGATTTTCTACTTAAATTTTTACTTCAAAAAAAGTGTTACTTGCCATTTCTGTGTATTTGTTTGTGAAATTTACTAGCAATTTCTGAGTAAAAATAGTTTAATGATTTTTATATACATTAATATTAAATGAAAATGTGCAGTATAAAGTATTGTGACCTTACTAACTGAATTAATAAACAATAGTATATAAATATTAATTTTATTATTTGGTAAATTCATTTTCAAATATTAAATATCAATACAAGAATTAATATAAATAATTAATGATTAAAACAATTTTATTTTATTTTATTTGTTAAATCTATATAAATACAGTAATATTTATATACACTCTTCATTGGTAATTCATGCTAGTTCATTGTTAGTTCAGGATTTCTGGATTTCATTTTTGGAACTATTGCAAAAGTATTACCATTTATTAAACCAATAATTAAATTGTCTCCTTAGCTTCAATAAAGTTAAAGCTACTTTTTGTTTAGTCTTGCGTAGCCAGATCTTCAGATTGACGGTAGAAGGTCTGGGAACTGCCCAAGAGGCCATATGACTGACAGGTAAAGCAACCAATCACATGTCGTTTTGTGCCCGCGTCATGTTTAGGGGTGTGGAAATGTCCCCACAATAACGGACTGTGTGTAAAACTCTCATACATATTTTAAAGAGTCTGTGCTGCTTTACATATTTTACATACTTTACTGTTGTCACCGTTGTAAAAACAATGGCTTTCTTCTATTATGAGGGGGTTTGATGCCACGACATCTTTTATTTTCAGTTGGAACGTTAAAGAACGCGTCACATTTTAAAAATGGTAACTTGACTGTAGTTTTAGTACTTTAAATTTTAAGTTTGTTGTAGATTAGTATACTGAAGTTTTATGCAGCTTTTCAAAACTTGGTTACTCTTTCTGTCGATCGTTTGGAACACCCCCACCCCGTTTGTTGTGTATACTCCCTATGAGGAGGGGCCATTGTCCAAGATCATGTCATATTGCCCTCACAACATAGAGGATAGAAGTTACTTGTGCTGTTCCAAGCCAGAGCAAGTAGCGGTAGGTTTTCTTCACTAATCTGCACCACAAGATGATTTCTTATTGCATATTTTTCCATTACTGTTTTCCTCATTTCAACACCTGTTCTCGCTGTAGCATTTTGTAGCATATTTATTGTGTTACTGCATGGTATCCTTGCTTCTTTGAATGTGATTTGCATACAAATTGCTCAATCTGTTTGTGGTGACCACACCCTTGCATTAATAGTGTAGGTTTTTTGGTTCTTGTTCCTTTTTTTTTTAGACTGTACAGAATGTTAAAATTCAGTTTAGCCAATTGCTTTATAACTGGCGTGACCTCAGTCATTTTAGAGGCCTGTTAGCAGTGCATGTTGATATTTTTCTTATTTTTGTGGTTAAGTCATGAATGTTAACAGAGATTTCTGAGTGATATTTGTGTGGTGTTCATGTTACGGCTGTGTTTGAATTGTAGGGTGTGTTTATGCCAGTGTAATGTGAGTGGGTTATGGGGGTCTGTGGCTAACACTGGCTTTATTTCAGAGGGCAGAATAAAAGACGTTGCTGTTTCCCAGGCAGATTCTATTACTGGGTTTCCCGATCCATTGCTTCTGGTCAGCTTCATTAAGGCTTTACGCTATTGGTACACATACCAATCAAATCAAGTGATAACCAAACTAGTGGAGTTTTCACATCTCTTCATTGTCTAGTAAAACTATTTGAGAAACTATTTCAGAATGAGCCACCTAGTAGGCGTAACTTCACCATTTGAACCCAATATTCGTCTTACTCCATTGACAGCAAGAACAGGTTCAGTTTAAGCTTTCCTGCATAAGGTAGATTGTCATATTTTGTGGTGTGTGGATCTTTTCAGAGAACTTGTGGCAGTCCTGTGTTGATCAGCATTGTTTTTTCATAAACCAGAGGAAAAACCAGATCCAGCGGGCTCAGGCTGCGCCTGCATGGGGACTGTTGTGGACTTGGGTGGCGTGCCATTTAGTAAATGGTTTGTTATGACCATGAAGACATCATTTGGAGTATGGCATGGGCTTTTAGAGATCTGGCCCTGGAATTCAGAAAT